>JAKTQW010000208.1:0-90832 GCA_030579415.1 Pichia eremophila | reverse complement strand
TGAGTGTTTGAACGTTAATAAAAGAAAGAAATTATGAATTAAAGGAAGAAGAAAGTAGGGGGCAAAGTGGGAAATTTAGGTGAGCCACCCAGTTCCCTGTTAATTTTTTGACATGAATTTTTAGGCATTCACTAGAGATTTACAAATTGATTATAATCATTAATAAGTTGATGAATATTACTTTTTATACATTGAAATTATACAGTCATAATCCTCAAAAATTGGGCTTTCCAGTGAACTAAGTTAGGTATTAAAATGTTTTAAATTGATCTATTTTTCACTGATTTTAATGATTTTTTTCATTTTCACTTAAAATTACTTAAATACACAATTTTAAAAGCTTTTCAAGCGTTTTTTTGAATTAAACTTTAACCATGCTGTAGAGAGATAATTTCTTAACAGTTTACATTTATCTGTAATTAAAAAGAATATAAATTGACTGAGATAATGAACAATAAAGTGTTTTGAAAGATTGAATAAATCACCAAATTTTTACCAGTAAACGTCTTAATCAGTTAAGCCTTTATCTTATCAAAAATCCCCAAGACTTACGTAATTGAAGCGGATTTTGAACTTTTTTATCAAAATCCGGCTAAAAATATTACGTAACACTAACAAAATTATACGAGGATTACGTAATTTTTGATTTTTAAAAAATTTCAAAAAACGGGTCCCCAGTAGCTCCCAGTAAAACTTTACTGGGACGCCCCAGTAGAAAAATAAATTTGCATTTAACAGTATAAAAATTATATCATTAGAAAGCCTGATTTTTTTAAGCCAGGTAGCCAATTTTACAAGCTTTGAAAGGTGTTGTGTAAAGAGTTATAAGCAGTTAAAGATGAGAAAAATCTTAAATCCAGGATTTTTCAAGAAAAAAAATATCGATTTTCCCGCAGTGTATACACGGGGATATTGTAGTAATGAAGCAGTAAGAAGTATATTCTGTACTTACATGTTTGGTAATAATCTTTCTAATATCTTAGATTGAGTGTGAGTAGAATATGCAGTACCTGTTCTCTTCTTTAAATCTCTACTTGAGAAACCAGCATTACCATGTTTTCTACCTTGAATACCTCTCTTGTATCCACCTGCAGTTTTTCTCCATCTTTTGTAAGTAGCTCTGTGTGTCTTTGATGCAAATCTGAGTGCAGAAAGTTGATTGACAGCTTTAAAAGCCGATACAATTGTAGATGTTGGTCTAAAAAGACCACTTACGGCAGATACAGCAAACATGTGTTGGTTACAACAGAAGGAAAAATCAAGTGAAACAAATATAACTAATGATCTTCAGGTTTGAAAAATTCATGTTAATTCGACAACTCGAAAATTTCAATGCGTCGCATAAATAAAAAATCATTATGCAATTGGAACCTCTAGATATTTTTTCTTGAGTAAAACTTTGAGTATAATATTCACTAGGTTGTGTGTACAAAGAGCTTTAAAGTAAGATAAGATGAGCTTTACTCTGATTCTGACTCCGATTCTGAATATTGCACTAGTTTCACAGATTTAGGTTTCGATTCCTCTTTCTTAAGATTACAGTCTTTGATTTCGGTGGACAAAATCTGGTGTTCCTCTTCAATGTCTTCTACATCATCGTCATTGTCATTGTCATCGTCATCTTCATCTTCGTCTTCATCTTCGTCAGTTTTATTTTCCAAGTCTTCTTTTCTTTCTCTGAACAATTCTAATTCTCGTTTGTAAGTTTCTTTGGCAGCTCTATTACTAGCTTCCTTTTTACTAGCTAATTTCCCATAAAACTCTCTAGTGTCTTTACGAATACGATATGAAGAGTTTTGTTTTTCTATTTTCTTTCGCCTTTCTCTGTAAAGGTACTGACGATGGTTCAACAATTGCTCTTGAAGACCTTTTCTTCTACGATGGTTCTCCGACTGTGTCTCTGAAGATTCTTTATCATTTGTCTTTCCATCTGGTAATTTAGCTCCTACAGAATGTACATTTGTAACATTTCCTTCCTCTGTATGGTTCTCTTCAACAAACCTACTCATTGCTAAGATAAGTGTTTCAATGACGTGCAAGTTAAGAGAACTCTAAATCATTCCCACATAAAAGCGTGTTGTAATGAACCGCGATTCCCTATCAACATTTTTTCACTAAATTTCAAGCATTAATGCATGTCAATGTGAATTTTTTTGTCTTTTGACTGTTGGTATCTTTGTTTATATCCCTAGGTGTAATGCAGTATCGTGGAAACGGATACGGGCAACAAGGAGAGGGTTATCAAAAACAAGGATATCTTCCCTATGATAAAAAAAGGCACTTTCCTTCCGATAATAGACCTGTATATAATCAACCGTACGATCAACAATATAATCAACAACAATATAACCAAACTTACAATCAAGATTATAATTATAGTCAATCGTATAGACATGAAAAACGTTATGATAAATATTATGAAAGTACAGGTAACGAATATCCACGTTCAAACAGTCATTATGATCAATACTCTCAAAGTTACCAAGAACGATATGAGAAGTCGTCATCTAATCATACTCCATCTTCCGGTCATACGCCTTCTTTAACATTTACTCACCAAATACAGCCACAGCAAAACAAATCTTTATCTATAAATAATAAAACACCAAATATCAGTAATGAATCCACAAATAAGGGGAAAGTTCCATCAGTAACTAAATCTTACTCATTTGACAATATAGCATATTCAAATCTCATTTCTTCAATTACCTCTTCAAATCACGTTGATGATTCTATGAAATCTTTCAAAACTATACATATTAAGGATTCTAATGGTAAAAAGAAATCTAAAATTGAGTACTACGATGGTTTATTGCAAAAAGTTGCAGATCCTAGATTATCAAATCCTGCTCTGTATGAAAAAATGGTATCGAAAAATGTTTTGTTGAAATCTATTAAAAATCCACAATCAGAAATGATGAAACCTTCATTTAAATATGATAAATACTCGTTAGGGGATAAACCATCCAATGAAATTCTTATATGGAATTTACATTCGTCTACAACTGCACTGATCATTAAAAATAATTTTTCAGTATATGGAGCAGTAAGTGATGTGAAAATTATTGATGATCCATTAACTGGTGTTCCCATGGGGATGTGTTTGCTAAGTTTTGATGGCAAAGTTGAACAAGCACATCAAACAGCTTTAAATGCTGTTAATAAATCTAATAAAGTTTTACTGATTGAGGGTCGATATATCAGATGTGGATTGAATGTTAACAATGAGTTGTATGATCAAATTTACAAAAAAACTGTAGATGTACGTGATGAAAAACTAAGAAAGAGTAAGATTGATGATTTTAAAAAAGAAGAGAAGTTGAAGTTAGAGAAAATGCGTTTGGAAAAGCTTCAAAGAGAAGAAAGAGAAGAAAGAGAACGACTAAAAAGAGAAACTGTTAATAAGAGTATGAATGAAAAGGCTATTAAGAACAACTCTGTTGTAAATAAGTTGAACAAAAGCTCCACTATTTTGTCTCCTCATGATAGGCATATTTTACCATCATCATCATGTTCATTAAGTTTTAAATTTCAGAGCCTTATCGCAAATCGTCCTTTCATTTTCATTTCTGATAAATATGTTTCTTCAATGTATGTTAGTTCTGATCAATTGAAAAGGTTTTTATTCAAATATAATATTAATAGAATATTACAACAACGTATTGGATTTTATCTAATATTCAACAAAGTTTCAGATGCTTTCACATGTTTTGATAATGAAGATGGTAGAAGATTCTTAACTTATACTATGTATATGACACTATACATTCCTGATAATCAGATTGATGATACTAGAGTCGGAAAATTAGGTAGTATCAAGTCTGCACAGAATCAATTAAACAGGGAATTAACTGCTTATTTATTTAAGGATATACGTGAGAGATTTATTGGGAATCTTATTATTGATGTTATGCAAAAGGATGAAATGAAAGAACTTGCAGAAATATCACGTAAGAAGAGGGAAGAGAAACTTGAAATTTTGAAGAAGCAAGAAGCTGAAAATCAAGGAAAGTTGAAATTAAACACTGATAATGTAACTATTGTGAAGAGATTAGATTTGAATATTTTCAAAAAGAAAAACATCAAGAAACATTTTATACCTGTCTCTCATTCACTGAATAAAATCAAAGTTAATAGAAATAGAACTAAATATAGAGCTAGTCAAGAGACGACGAGTACTGAAACTGAGAATGGTGATGAACATGTATCTGAATCGGAATCGGAATCTGAGTCTGAATCTGAATCTGAAGATGATGAACTTATAGAAAAGGAAAAGGAAAAGGAAAAGGAAAATGAATTCACAAATGATGAACGTAAACATACTATAGAACCTATCACAAAATCAGCAAAGAAACAAAAAACTGACGGAAGAAGTGATGATACTAGTGCAACTATTGATGACATATCAAAATCAACACCACAAGTTGTTGTTCCTGTTATTGATAATGAATTTCAACCTTCCAATAAGCCACCTGGTCCTGTTTATGATGATGATTTTGCAATTCCATTCCAACCGACTTTGGAAAATCTTAAAGAACATGTCAAAACTGAGGAAGATTTCCAAATATTATTGGAATTATCTAAAGGTATTAATATTTTCAAACCTATCAAGGATATTAATTTCTGGGCTTGGGAACGTAATGAATCTATGAAAGAATATAAACAATTAATGGAATCTAAGGATGAAGATGGTGAAGATGGTGAAGTTTTCGAATTTGCAGAAGAAGTTTTAAACAATAAAGAATTACAAAATACAACTGGAAGTTTTAGAACTGAAGGATATCGCAAAATATCAGATAAAGATAAGAGATTGTATTTGTTGCATAGACGTAAACAAACTAATTTGAATCCAGTGAAACATAATGAAGATGAAGAATCCAATATCACAACACATAACAAAGTTCAAAGTTCTAGAGTTAATCGTGCAAATACTAGAAGATTTGTTGCCGATGTATCTGCACAAAAACATCTAATTGGTGAAACTGATCTATTAGATTTGAATCAATTAAACAAACGTAAAAAGCCTGTTCAATTTGCACGAAGTGCTATTCATAACTGGGGTTTATATGCATTAGAACCTATTGCAGCTGGTGAAATGATTATTGAATATGTTGGTGATAGAATTAGACAACAAATTGCAGAATTACGTGAAAAGAAATATTTGAGATCTGGTATTGGTTCATCATATTTGTTTAGAGTTGATGAAAATACTGTTATAGATGCCTCTAAAAGAGGGGGTATTGCTAGGTTTATTAATCATTGTTGTGAGCCATCATGTACAGCTAAAATTATCAAAGTTGATGGTAAGAAGCGTATTGTTATTTACGCTTTAAGGGACATCAAAAAAAACGAAGAACTTACGTACGATTACAAATTCGAAAGAGAAACCATTGATGAAGAGCGTATTGTCTGTCTATGTGGTGCCCCAGCTTGTAAAGGATATCTTAACTAATTGTATAATAGATGTAACAGGTTGTATGAGATAACTATATTAATATATCGTACATCGTATTTTATAAAAAGACGCGTCCATTGGGAATTTAACATTTGAAAATTTGAAATTTCTTCGATTTCCATTTTCGCCACCCATGCAAAGATAAGTGACAGATTTTCATGCTGTTAATACAAGTACTGAAATTAATTGATGTTTATCTTAAATTTATTTAGTCATAGGTTATTTCTTCTTTCTATTCTGTAAAGAAAACATGTCCGAAATGATGGAAGTAGAGGACTATCCAAGGGTAAGTGAATGCAATTTAATTTGGGGTTAAGGGTTGTTTTATAAGAATTTAATTATATTTAGTCTTGAATAATACTAATTTGAATGTGCTGTGAACTGTTTGCATTAATGCATCATTGCATCGTTGCATTTTACTCTTTTTCCTTGGGTGCCTGTAGGAAGATACTTTTAAGGGGCTTGTATTTATAGGTTTCGGTAATCACTGTCGCTAGGTGCATGATATAGTATTTGTTGAAGAATTATCAGTATATGTTGGTATACTGATTATTCATGATGCCGCTATTTGTGTTGCTTCGAATTAATTTTGCCGTGCTTTTAGATCACACTCTTTAATTTTATTTCTAAAGGTTTAATGGATTAAAAGGAGTTCTTTTTGCATCAATCAATGTATAAGTGATCTATGGCACATTACTGAATCAATTATGGTTCTGAAAATATCTAATATATTTGATATTCTTATAATAACAACTTTTTTCTCTGTTTGTTTATTATTATTTTTATCATTTGAATAACCAACTAACATTAATTTCTTTTTTTAATTATTTAAGGATCGTTCAAGATCTCCAGCTAGAGAACACCAAGAACGTGAAAGATCACGTTCTCCACGTCGTGAATACGATAATAGAAGAGAAAGAGGTGGTTTTAGACAAAGAGGTCCGCCAAGAGAATACGGTGGTAGACCACCATATCAAAGAAGGCCATTTGATAGAGCAAATGATTATGAACAAAAAGCTAATAGAAAATATGAAAACTCAATTTTCATTGGTAACTTACCTTATAACATTCAATGGTATGAAATAAAGGATCATTTTGCAGCTGCTGGTCCAATTGTTAGAGCTGATGTTGTAACAAGTCATGGTAAATCAAGAGGTATGGGTACTGTTGAATTTGAAAATAGAGAAATTGCACAAAATGCAATTAATATGTTTGATAGAACTGAATTTAAAGGTAGAGAAATTTTTGTCAGAGAAGATTTACCTCCACCTGAAAAGAAAGCACCAGAATACAGACAACCACCTCCACAACAATATGAAAGGTATGATAGATATGGTGCTTATGATGATAGATATGGTCCTCCAAGGGGTGGTTATGATAGATATGGTCCTTCAAGAGGTGGTTACGATGATAGATATGGTCCTTCAAGAGGTTATGATAGATATGATAGATATGGTCCATCAAGAGGTTATGATAGATATGAAAGATATCCACCAAGAGAATCATATTCTGCTAGACCAGCATATACTGCAAGACAGCAAACAAAAGGTTATGAAGTTTTCATTGGTAATTTACCATTCTCTGCAACTTGGCAACAACTAAAGGATTTATTTAGAGAATTCGGACAAATAGAAAGAGCTGATATTATTGAAAATTCTTATGGTAGATCTAAAGGTATGGGTACCGTTTATTTTACTAATTTAGAAGATGCAGAAAATGCAATTGCTAAATTAAATGGTTATGATTGGGATGGTAGAATTATTGATGTTAGAAAGAGTAAATTCCCAAGAGATGAAAATGCAGTTGGTGGTGAAGAAAAAATTATTAAATCTGCTGGTTTATCTAAAAATACTGATTTTACATTAGGTGTTACAGGTGAAGGTAATGAATCAAATATTCTTTATGTTGGTAATTTACCATGGGAAACTGCAGAATCTGATTTATTCGAATTATTTGGATCAGTTTCAACTGTTGAAAAGGCAGAATTGCAATTTGGTCGTGGTGGTAATGCTTCTGGTAATGCAGTTGTTCAATTCCCTGATGTTGAAAGTGCTCAAAATGTTATCAAACAATTAGATGGTTACGAATACGGTAACAGAAGATTAAAGATTAGCTTTGCAAATTATCCAACTCCAGAAAAATTAGCTGAATTACATGAAGAGATTCAAAAAAGTTTAAATGAAGAAAATGCTAAAGTTCAAGTTAATGTTGCATCTGAGCCAATCCAAAATAATAAACAACAACCTGCTACTGAATTTCAACAACCTCAAGAAAATTCTGTTGAAGTTATAGATGATAATGAAGACATGATTGAAGAGTAGTTTTTTGTAATATATTAATATCTCAACACGACTTATATTCTAGTTCCTTACTGTTATTCTTCTTTTATAACTTAATTGAAACCGAATCTTATGTACAATTACCAAAATTAAAAAAAAGCATCATTATATTTGTTCTAATAAAAATTATCACTTATAGTTTTCTTTAACATAGTTTTGTACTACATCTTTTTTGACTAGTATATAATATACAAAATTATACAGTTGGAGCTCTTAAAGTAGAGCACTTTAGGAGCGAGAGAATAATATTGATCTGTGAATATGTTTGAAGGGATTATTAAAACATTTCCATATTGAAAATTAACGGGTTGAAAGATGGACTAACCTTCACAACAGAATCTATTTTCTTATTTATTTATTTTTTTTCTTTCAAATATGGAAAGTTTTGTAAAATCACCTTTTAATCATGAATATTTATAGTTATCTAAGCAGTCGATGAAACGCCAGCAAATTTTTTAAATGCTTTAAATCTTGAGTTTTTCTTTACTGAAACTTTTACCTCACCAGGTGTTTCAATACTCTCCTTAATAAATTTTAAAAATCTATTACCATATTCATAAGGAGGTACAGCACTAATTGTTTCCCTTTTATGTTTTAAACTTCTGAAAAAAGTTTCAAGTTTTTTCAATGTACTATAATTTGTCAGACAATCAATAATTCCAATATAATATACAATATCCATTTCTTCCCCATTAGAATCGATTGCACGAATGCCACCATCCGTATCAAATATAGTATTTTTATGAGCACCTGGAACATTTTGATGAGTTATCATTGATAATCTTTTAACATTCTCATCTAAAATGTCATCACTTAATGTATTACTTAAATAACGTAAACCTAATAATAATGAATAATCCATAATATTCAATCTTTCTAATAAATTAACATCATTTTGTAATTGATTCTCCAATTGATCCTTTTTCATTTTTGATAAATGAATTTTACAATTACTTTCAATAAAATTCAAATCTTTTAAACATGAACCTTGTAATCTTTTCTTTTCCGAAGTTTTTCTTCCAAATGTTGAACCTTTTAAGTCATAACAGTCTGAAATATTAACAGTATGAGGTAAAAGATTATTCATAACTAAAACATGAACTTTAACTGTACCTGTTTTAGTTGTCATTTTTAATCGATGTAAACCATAAAATTGACAAAGAAAAGTATTGGGGTTTTTCTTAACATAATAATAATAGTCTTTCAAAATTCTTCTTAAATGTTTATGCTCTGAACGATGAATTGTTTTAATAATAAATTTTCTATCATTTGAGTAATAAAATGAAGATCCACTTTTACCTGATGAACCGACAGCTTTTACACCAATTTCATCATTCAATGACATCAAATAATCAGCTTGATTAACATTGAACATACTTCTCAGGTCTCTAAAAACTTCTGGTGCATAATCTTTAAATTTAAATTCATACTTGGTTGGTGGGGCTTCATTATTACCTTGTCTATTAAAAAGTAATTTAGTTACTTGAGTGAATTGACTATCTGTTATTTTACTGGGTATTTTGGAACATCTTGAAACTGAAAACCTAATACCTGTAACTAGATCATAAACTATTGCATAATTTTCGTGTGATTCTGAAATATTCTGACCAGGAATATTATATAATTCATCAGCTTTCATTCTACTTTTTAGTCTTGAACTATTTAAAAATGATGAAGTCTTAGAAACTCTCATTCTTTTCGGATGTTCCAAATCATTTATAAGATTATGACCTACTTCAATGGCATTTTCAATATCATGTCTATGCCTTAATAATGAAACACTACTACGATGATTATTATGATGATGATCATTGCCTGAAGTTGCAGCAAGTTCTGTTCTTTGATAATTATCTGGAATTTTAATCGTATTTATACTTTGAAATGTACGTCTATTTATATTTTTTTCCTTATTTGCTTGAGTTATAGTACTTGCATCTGATACTCTATTTGGCATTGATAAAGTTTTATGTTGTCTTTTGAATTGTGAAAGTTCTTCTTCTTCTTCCTTGGACATTCTTGGGAATGTATTATTTTTGATAGGTACATCAATTTTTTCATTGGGAATATTTAGAATCAGAGTTCTTGAATTAGATATCGGAACTATTGATTCGACTTCACTTTTGGTCTTTACTACAGTTAATGGATCAATATCTGAGATAGCATCTTGAGTGTTAGCAGTAGGATTTTTCATTGGTTCGGCGAGTTGTCTATATGAATGAGTTAAATTATTACCTATTTGAGTACTTTCTTCATCTAATTCATTTATACTTGTATTTTCCGAAGTGGTATTTGATAGATCTTCAGTTATATGAACCAATGAATCATTATTTGGTAAGACACTAACTTTAAAATTTTGTTCATCTTCAGGTATTTTTTGAACTAAAATATTTTTATTGTTATTACTATTATCTTCAATACTTGTCATTACAGAATCTTCACAATCGAATGATGAGATACCTTCTGATGATGATTTTGATACAGTTGTTGGAGATTTTTGAGATATACTTTGATTTACTGTATTAATATTATTATTCTGTTTTATTGAAGTTGTGTCTAAATCTGATTTTGCTTGCATATAAAGATTTTTTATTGACTTTGTTGACTTAAGCATACTGAAATGGTATATATTTTCTATTAGTCCGATTGATTGTATACTTAAAGTTTTATCTTTTTTTCTTCCTTTCAAATATTATATTCTTTTGGGGGCAGTATAAGTGATTAAATGGTATAAGATCTCAAACTTGACAGTGGGATCTTAAAAAGTATTGAATGTGAATGTTAAAGGGTATAAAAATTTGTGAAAAAAGTTCCGACAGAAAAACGACGGCGTAACGGGATGAAATAAAAGGGAATTTAAAATTTAAAATTTTACCTTTGATATAAAACTGTAATCACTTTGTGAATAAGTGCTAATGAACAATAAGATACTTACCGAGAAGAGAGAACAAGCAGAAAAGATACAAATCCAAAAGTAAAGGCAAAAGAGAAGGAAAAAGGGAGTTGAATATGACAATATTAAAAATAGAAATCAATAGAAATCGTCATCCTCATCCAAAGCATTCTCGGTTTAACTGTGGGTAAATTAAACGGGAATGATGGGTAACTTCAAATGTAAATATTGGTGGAGTCGCGTCTTATAATATCATTTACATGAATATATTTTTCTATTCTTACATTATTCATCTTTTATAATCACTTCTTCTTTTGAAAAACTAGTGTACAAAGGCTTGGTATTAGGGGTCATGAGTAGTTTCCAGTATTCCACTTTAAGATATTTGCTTTTGAAAACATCCCCCTTGCAAAAATGTATGTTTTCTACTCTTAGAGGACCGTATAAAGTTACAAATCAGGTCTTGCTACACGTCAGAAATCATCAGTTCAAATACAAGGTGTATAGATCATATTCCACCGTTCAAGACAATACCGATATTAAGAACGAATTTGTCATATCATCAGATGAGTTTGATACTATAAAAGTAGTTGTGCCCACGAAAAATAATGAAGAAATAAAGAAAACGGTTGAATCAACAGATCTGGTAGAAGATATAATAGAAGATAGAGGTTCAATCACCTCTGATAAATCATTCACAGATTTTTATCAATATATAATAGATACATATAAAATATATGCAAATACAAATGATGGGAAATACATAGTTTTAATTCGTGTTGGGTCATTCTATGAATTGTATTTTGAACAGGCTGATAAATTCTCCAATATGTTAGGTATAACACTGACCAAAAAGAATTTGAAAAATGGTCCAATATCTTTTTCTGGGTTTCCCGATAAAATGTTAGAAAAATATATGGATATAATCTATAAAGCTGGTTATAAAGCAGTCATATGTGATCAAGTTTTGGATACTGTTACAAATACCATTAGCAGACCTGTTGATCGAATAATGACACCAGGTATTGTCGTTGAGGAATCTTGTCGTGATTTCCATAGAAATAACTATCTAATGGCGATATCACTACCAGCGACTTTAACAAATGATGTGGAATCAAAGAAAGTGGGTATATCATGGTGTGATGTTAACTTAGGTTTATTTTATGTTCTTGAGACTGAAATAACTCAACTACTATCTACAATTACTAGAATAAATCCTTCAGAAATTCTTATATCCGATGCAACTAAAGTTGATCAGTTATTATCTGGATCAATCTTACCAGAATTAGTAGATTTGAAATCATATTACATAACAACTTTTAAATTGGGTACCAATAGAAAAGAATTAAATGAATTTCTCTGGAGATTCGCCGATAATAATAAATTAGTGGGAACAACTTTAGACTCATTAAAACAAAAGGAGAAAAGTTCAACATCTCTGTTACTTCATTACCTTGAAACATGCCTTCCTAACTTTAAAACAAGTTTCCAATTACCTTCCAGATCATTACCTAAGACTCTAATGCAAATAGACTCCAGGGCTGCTCAAGATTTAGAACTTCTAGAAACATTACAATCTCGTAAACGTGTTGGTGCTTTATCGCATTTAATTGATAAAACATTAACAAGCCCAGGTGCAAGACTTTTGAATACGTGGTTACTTGCACCATCAACTGATATCAAAGAAATTAATAGAAGACATGATATACTTGAACTCTTCCTACAAGATTTTTATTTTATTGAAAAATTAAAGCAATTGCTCAAAAAAACAGCTGATGTTAATAGAATTATTAGAAGAATAGAAAATAATAGAGCTGATAGATTTGAATACCTTGAATTGGCGACAACTATAAACACTATTGATGAAATTTATCAACTATTAAAAGACTCTTTCACTAAAAAATCACTGAAAATAATTGAACCTGTTTTCCAAGAATTTAACGCATCTACTAGAATTCATAAATTGAGTGAACAGATATTTAAAACAATCGATGATAAAGTATCTTATTTAAGACCTAACACAAATAGATTAGATGGAGAAGTTGTTAGAGAGTTTTGGGAAATAAAAGAAACTGCTTCAAATTCACTAAAAAGGCTAAGAAAACAATATGATGAACTTTTGATAAAATCAAAAGCTTTGAAGGTAAATTTACAAAATCAATTTTTGGAAGAAGGATATTCAGGCTCTTTGAGATTAATTAAAGACATGAAAACGTTTCAATATGTTATAGAATTAAGATCAACAAGCAAAATTATTCCTCAAATAATAAAAACATTAAATCTTCAAGTTAAAGAAAGAACAAAATCAGTAACAAAATTACATAATTCAGAATGGTCTGAAATTGGTGATAATTTAATAAGACTAGAATATGATATAACACTTGAAGAGAAGAAAGTTATGGATGCCTTAAATACTAAAATATCAAAACTTTATAAAGAACTGAAAAAAATATCACCGATTGTTGAAATTTTAGATGTAATGCAATCTTTTGCAATGTTAGCATCCCAATATAATCTTTCAAAACCTGTTATGGATGAATCAACTATGTTTGACGTTAGTAATGGTAGACATATAGTGGTGGAGGAAGGTTTAAAGAATAGAATTGATATGTGTAACTTCACTGTCAATGATTGTAATATTAAATCATCTGAAGCTTGGGTAATAACTGGACCTAATATGGGTGGTAAATCCACGTTTTTAAGACAAAATGCATTGATTGCTATTCTAGCTCAAATTGGTTCTTATGTTCCAGCAGATTATGCACGTATTGGAATTATTGATAAGATTTTTACCAGAGTTGGATCATCTGATAATATTTTTAAACATCAATCAACATTTATGGTCGAAATGAATGAAACTGCGATTATTTTAAGGGAAGCTACAGAGAGATCATTGGTTATTGTTGATGAATTAGGTAGAGGTACTTCAACTAATGAAGGTGTTTCCATTGCTTATGCATCATTGTTTAGACTACTCACTGTTAACAAATCAAAGGTATTATTTGCAACACATTTTGGTCCAGAATTAATGCAATTAATTGAATCGGATAAAACTGTATCAGACACAATTTCATTTTACAGGACTAGTTTGGTAGACATTAGTGATTTAGATAAAAATACATTAAAACCAATTGATCAAAAGCTGATTTTTGATCATAAACTAAAAAGAGGAGTAAGTTATCATTCACATGCTTTAGAAATTGCAGAACTGGCAGGATTTCCAAATGATGTTTTGAAACTAGCTGAAACCAATTTCCAAAAATTGACTAACACTGTTTAATGATTTTATAGAAAAAAGTATACTTATAGATAATGAAAACTTAATGACTTACATGATTCAACAAAATTCCACAAGTATAATTAATCATTTTAAATATTGTCTTCCAATAAAAATATAAAAAAGTAATGGACGAGACCGGAGTCGAACCGATGACCTTTCGCTTGCAAGGCGAACGCGCTACCAACTACGCCACACGCCCAATTTTAATTTTTAAAAAGCAAAAGTAATAATCATGGATAATGGATTCTGGTCACGTGATTTTCTGATAATTTACATTTAGTTCAGTATATGAGGATACAAATTGGTGAAGCATGAATAATATATGTGTATAAGTAATTAATCTGTTGTATATTTTAATGAAATGATGAATGTTAAAAAAAAATTTTATAAAATTAAGTAATTTTAAACGGAAAATGAAATCATACCTATATGGTATTAATTCGGTGCGATATCAAGAATGTTAGTGTTCAATTTTAGCTTAAATTCTTCGTACTTTGAATAAACATTACTGATTTCTCTCTAAAACATAGAAACTTGGCTTCAGGGGTTGAAAGAGTGGAATGTGGTTTGCTTGATTGAATATTAATTATACAATAAAGTTATTCAATCTATAATTTACTAAAACTAACTGGTTTAATTACTTTTCTGGATCATATTCATCATCTTGATGTGATTGTCCATTATTGTTTTGATTGTTCATTTGGCCCATTGGGTTAATCCTATTAACATTATTAGTGAGCGCAGCAGCTAATTGAGCTACAAGGAGAGAATTATTTTGTTGCTGCTGTGATACTGCTTGTTGTAAATTAGGACTGTATGATGAATTGAATTGTTGTGGTTGAGCTTGTTGAGACTGCTGAGTTTGTGGATATGCTGGATTATAACCTTGACTAAAAGATGGGTTTATTTGAGAATATCCTGCGTTATATTGATTGTATCCTTGTTGGTTTTGATTATATCCTTGATTATATTGATTGAATCCTTGGTTGTAAGGTGTATTATATTGTTGACTGTTATATGAAGAGTTAAATTGCTGAGGATATTGCTGTGTATATTGTTGTCCAAATTGTGGAGGAAAACTATTATTGTTAACTGCATTATTGTTTTGTGAGTATGCTTGTGATTGTTGTTGCATTAATCCCATAAATTGTTGCATCATTGCAACAGGATTTTGGGCCGGTATATTTTGAGGAACAAAAGAAGGCGGATTTGGAATTTGTGGACGATTATTCTGTTGCTGTGGTTTGTTTGAAACTTTTTTTGGTAAAGAAGTTAGTCTAGCTTTAACAGACAGTGAAACATCACTCGGAAAAGAATTATCAAGTTTAGGCTTTTTATTTATGTGAGTGTCAGTGAAGTCATTTTTAGATGAACCATTTGTTTTGTCATTCTCTGAATTCTTCGATTTAGTTTTCTTCTTCTTTTTACTCTTTTTTGACAAAGCTTCTTTTTCATCATCTGAGAACTCTTGTTCCTCTTCCGGAATTTCTTCATCATGCCAATTACTTGCATCAGTACCTTTGAATTGTCTAATATGTTGAGTGGAGAGAAATTCAGCAGATGATTCAACGTAGAATATTTTACTTCCTTTTCTCTCTTTGAATTTCTCAGCTTCTTCAGTGGTATTAAAACGAATTGTATAAACTGGAGTTTGTAAACGCCCTATGACTTCATACAACATACCAACAGGGGTACGATCTTCAAAGCAAAATATCGTACCTTCGTTCAAAACATTGTATTCAGCACTCATACTAGCCTTCACCAGGACATTCTTATCCACTACTCCACTTATATATCCAATGTATTGGATTTTTGCATCTTCTTCAATTTTATAATCATCTGGAATTGAGGGAACTTTGAAGTCTAAAATTTCATTTTTAGATACAATTGGTCCATTCTCATCTCCTCCGTTGACCTCATCTTCTAAATCATTGTATTCATCATTGTCATTGTTATCCTCAGATTCTGATTCAGAATCAGATGAATCCGAATCAGAACTAGAATCAGAGTCAGAACCAGAACTCGATTTTAATTCTTTCTCAGACTTTGATTTATCAGAGTCATCATCATCACTATTTACATTTTCACCCTCAGATTCTTCATCTGATGAATATTTAACAACTTTGTCAACATCAAAGATATCCATGTCACTAGTTTCATCCTTTTCACTAGGCTTATTTTCTTCTTCATTGTCCTTTTCATCAATATCTGAATTATTTTTTTGAATTCCATTATCAGATTTAATCTCTATTTCATTTGCAACAACATCTACACGAGATGGTTGATCTGTAGTGAAATCAGGTTTTACAACATCATTTACAGTATTTTCTGTTGTAATGGTGTCATTTTGCATAATATCATTCTGTGATGTTTCTTTAATGTCACTCATTTCAATATTTAGCAAATAATGTATCAGCTATTCCCTTTCACTCTAGAATCAATTATGTCTCTAGATTGTTAATTGTTCAGCTATAAAGATTTGAATCGTAAAATCACTTAAGAAATTTGTTCAAATTTTATAACATGAAAAAATTTCCACAGCGGATATAGTAAGACTGTATTTTTTATATTCACTCAATAACGAACTTGTTCTGCTTTACTTTTATTTAGGTTCTACTTCAGTTCCATCATCCACATCTAAATATTTAAAAGCATTAAAAATTAGAATTTTCAGTCACTGAGATATGATATCTGATATTATACTAGAAGGTTTAAATGCCCCCAATGCGCCTAGGGTAATTTCATCCCTTACTTTCCTCGATTCATCATCGGAGAATAGCATTTGTTTAAACAGTCTTTCCAAAAATATCACATCAAGTATGAAGTTAGAATTGATTCAAAACACAGATAAAACAGGAAACAAGTCTACAGGTTTTGTACTAAAAGTGCCGCATTGTTTTGATAGAATTGTATTAAATCTTGAAAATAGTGTATCACTAACAAATGTTAAATGTATGTTAAGATCACACAAAAATGTCACATCTTCATTCCAGGTAAATTCACATGAGATAAAATTACCATTGAATGATCAATTTACTGGGCTCATAGAGATATTAGCGTTTGAAGATGATAAAAATATTTTAAGGTTTAAATTCTATCGCCCACCATCAGCCGATATTTCCATTCAAGGTATAAACACACGAGGCCATGAAACAAACAGAAAATCAATTGATATAGGCAACCAAGTAAGTAAAAGAAGTTCATCAGGAATAGAAAAAAACACCAATCCATTTCCAATTCCTATGCCCGATGGCCCACTTTTCAGGGAGGCAATCAGTATTTATGAACAAATGGCACCAATAATTCTTCGGAATTTACAATCAACTATTGATAAAATGAATAATCTAGATCAAAACATTAAAGGACTGGAACATTCAAGAAATAATTTAATGGATTCTTTGAAAGATTTTCGAAAAGGCTTTTTGCCATCAGTTTCAAAACAAGATTTAGTCTATTCAAAATTTGAACCTTCAAATACAAAATCAACAGAAAGTGATTTGACATATATGTTCCTAAAAGCTTTAAAAGAGTCAACTTCAGAGACAAAAATTGACTTTTTAGCATTGAAATCTTTACAAAACTTTGGAACATCTAAGAAGAATTTTGAAGAAGAAAGTAAAAGATACTACGATTGGCTATCCAAACTTATGAGCTCAGGGAAATCTAAAGATGAAAAACTTTTAACTAAGATGAAAAATTTCACCATAGTTCAAATGGAGTATTTCAATTACTTATACGATACTGTTACACCAATGCTATTATCACTGGTAAAGCCAAATTCTCAACTTAGTAAAGACTACTGGAAAAATAGACCTCTTAGAGATCGTGCCATAGTATCAATTTCAAAATGTAAAACCATGGACGAATTCAGTATTTTGATGAAGAACTTTTCAAAAATTACTCCTACTAGGAATTCCTTATTGCTAATTGATCCAAACTCATCATATAAAGTAGATTCTTACGATACCCCAATCAAAACAGGGCTTTTGTTTGTTTTTGGCGGTCAGGGAAAGTCAGGGTGGCACAAGCAATGGATTGTATTTTGCAATGGAAAACTTTTTGAGTATATGGATTGGAGAAAAGGTGCTGCACTTAGAAATGCTCCAATCGATATTTCACTATGTAATATCAAACTACTAGACTCCAATGACACTTCCAAAAACATCGATATTGGTTCCAGGAAAAACTGTTTTAGAGTCATTAACTCTAAAGGTACCGAACATGTGTTCCAAGCTTTTACAACTGCTGATGCTAATGATTGGATAAACTCATTAACAGAGAAAGGTCAAATATTGGCCTTTAGGAAAGATATTCATAATCAAAGATCACCGAATGATGAGAATAAGAATCACAACAGAATTGCACAATTATCAAACCCTACAGAAAGTTCACCGACTTCTACTAGAGTTAGACGCGTATCCTCAGTCTCTTTATCATTACTAAATATAGTTAGGATGGCAGATCAATCAAATGCAGTATGTGCTGATTGTAGTTCAACTGAAAAAGTTGAATGGATATCATTGAACTTGTTGGTTGTGTTTTGTATCAATTGTTCTTCTGCACACAGATCTTTAGGTACATCAGTGTCAAAGGTTAGAAGTTTAACATTGGACAGCTTTGCAGGTGAGAACCGTGTATTGGTTCATAATATTAATAACGCAAGATGTAACGGAGTTTATGAAGCAAATATGCCATCCAATCTTAAAGCAAAACCAGATTCCGAATACGAGAAAAGACTAGAATTTATCACCAGAAAATATGTTAATAGGGAATTTATAACATTAGAGACACAAAAGAATGCATCTCGTACGTTAATACAAGGAATGAGAGATGATGATGTTAGTAAAGTGTTAGAAGGAATTGCAGGTGGTGCTGACGTAAATAAGAAGTTCCCATATTCACCTAAGGCAAATTCAAGAGCTAGCATAACTTCGTTATCTAAATTAGATCCTAATAATACAATTGAGATATCATTTTTAGAATATGCTTTGTTACACCCCAGTATTCTTGATGGTGAAGAAGTTTTTGATATTGCAGAATTGTTAACATTGAATGGATGCGATGCAGGAACACAAGTACGAAGTGGTTCACTTGTTGATGAAAAAGCACGTAAATGGTGGCAAGATAGAATTGATAAAATGAATGGTACTATATCTTCAACACTTTCCAAACAAATATCTTCACCAGCCCCATTAACGCTGAAAAATAATTTTACTTCTAACTCAAGAACCAGTATGTCAGGTACAACAAGACCATCCATATTAACCATGGGAAATCACGGGAAGTTTGGCTCAAGATCCAAATTGAAAAGTCCAAAGGAAAGTTTTAATCTGTTTAAAAAGAAGATGAAAAACTTGGATCAATAACTGAAATTGAATAATATAAACTAAATGATTTTATCTTTTTAAATTAACAACTAATAATCTAATACACCTAATATTTAATACTTAATAGTAATCAATAATTAATAATGAATTTTTAACTTTCTTTAATATCTATCTATCTACATATAGAGTTGTATAAATAAATTTCAGTTTAACCAGTTCACACGACGAAACCTTCGGGTTTTGCTCAACACGACATGATTTTTGTTATCTTACAATTTATCTATTTATTTTATATATCTTTTGACCTATCTTTTGATCCCAACCACACAGAATTGGAAAGATCAAAACACCTACTGTTTATATGAAAACAATAATAATAGGATTAACCGGTGCTTCAAGTTCAGGAAAATCAACAATTGCATGCATTTTATCAAAGATATTACCAAGTTGTCAAATTATTCATGAAGATGATTTTTTTAAACCTGAATCAGATATACCCTATGACGAATCAAAGAAGGATAGAGACTGGGATTGTCCCGATGCAATAGATTTCGTCAAACTGAAACATACACTCAGAACTTTAAAAGAACCATCACAATATGACAGGGTTTTAGAGTCAATTGTGGCAGATTCCGGAAATGGTTACTACGATTACATTCTGAAGTCAACAGAACCTCCAAGAAATGATGCAAGTTTCCATAACGATGAAACTGTCATCATTGAAGCAAATAAAGCTGTAAGTGAAATACTTGATAGTAAATATAAAAAGGATTATAGAATAATATTATTAGATGGATTTTTGTTGTTACATGATGAAGAGTTACTAGAACTTTTTAATTTCACTTTATTTTTCAAGACAAACTACCAATCGTTGAAAGATCGTCGTGAAAAGAGACATTATACAGTAGGTGAATCTTTATGGGTGGATCCACCAGGGTATTTCGATCAGTTTGTGTGGCCAGGATATTACACTTATCATAAAGATAGATTTACAAATGATGATGAAAATGTTATAAAGCTAACAGGAGGTGTTTTGAAATCTGACTTCAAAGATAGATACAAAGTTTTTGAGTTTTCCAATCAAGATAATTGTGACGCAGATAAGTTAATACAAGATGTTATATCCGTTGTAACAAAAGAACTTTGATAAAAATTGTAGAAGAATTAATTCTGAAATCTATGTATTTTTTAATTATTTAAAAATGCTTATATAAATGTACACGATTCACATTACTTTTGATAAGTGAACTCTATTTCTTGGATTTCTTAGATTTACCTGATTTAAGCTTTTCCTTAGTAAGTGCTTTCATTTCACTACTATAAATATCATCAGCTGTTTCAGTCGGCTTTCTTTTAGTACCCTTCTTTAAACTTACAGTACCTTTGTTCTTAATTGCACGATCAATTGATTTTATATCAGAAGACCAATCACCTACATCTGTTATCTTATATTTATCTAAGTTTAAGTTATTAATTAATTCTTTTTGTTTTTCCTTTCTTTCTCTAATTGCTTCTAATGCTTCAGCACCTGCAGCTTCAAGATCTTCCTCTAGTTCTCTTTCCATTTGTTCAACATCGTTTATAGTTTCAATTTCTTCACCATTTAATTCTCTCATTTCATTATCTATAATTTCTGGCATATCTTCAGCAATTGATTCTTTAACTAAAGATCTAAAATATTGTGAAACTTTACGAATAATTTTAGAGAACATTGCAAGCGATTGATTAGTTGCAATCTTCAATTCACCTGAAATTATATCTAACTCTTTATGTTGTAAACCAACTGCTAATAAAATAGCACTTTGAACATGTGATAATGATATTTCTTCTCTTGCTTGTCCATTAAAGTATTGATATGCGATATATGGTAATAAATCAAGAATAACATGATAATCAATTAAATTATTAGAATATGATTCAAGACGTTTTAAGTCAAATGGTGATAAAACTTTATCTAAATCTTCCTTCGTGAATTTGGTCATATTATCAGTATCAACCTTACATGATTCTAAAACACTTAAAGCTTGTATTGATGGGAATGTTGAGAATCCATAACCTAATAAATTAATAAATCTCTTATGGAAATCTGTTGCAAATGCATGTAACCATTTATCATCACGACCTTCTAAAGTCTTTAACATAACACATGTATGTTCTCCAGTTAAATCATTTTTAGTTTGTCTTAAATAAACTGGAACATAATTACCATGACGCCAAAATTTATTTAATTGTTGTGTTAAACCATATGAAACACCTAAATAATGTAAATAATATGGTGATTTATGAGCTAAATTAACAAATAACGGAGGTAATTTATCATCTTTACGTGGTTTAATTTCATCACGTAAAGTAATTTCAGTATTTTCTAACTCAGCATCTGTTAATCTATTAATTGAGAATTCATCCAGTGAAGATAATGATTTATTATTTTCTTCTAATGAAGCAAATTTACCTTCAAAATAATCAGTTAATAATTCCATTGCTCTTGAACCATAACCCATATTAGTATAATCTGGATGAGTTGCAATACGAACAATTCTAGCACCTGATAAACTTGCAAAATCATCATCTTGGAATTGTTGAGAGATTAACCAAGGAATTAAATCACCACCTGCTCTAATACCACGACTTAAATTACTGCGAATACTATCTTTTGAAATTTCACCTTCTAATGCAATTTGAATAACACATAATGGAGTTGGAATTGAAGCATCTTTACCAACATCAGGACCAAAAAGTGCATATAATTGATGAGCTGGAGCATCTGACATTAATTGTAAATCATTTGGAGAATTTTTATAATGAGAAGAGACAAATAATGCCATCATACGTTGAAGGAAAGCTTCAGAGACAGGATCATAAGAGAATAGAGTATCACGATTGATATAGAATAATGAACATTCTGAAGGATGAGGACAACCACGAGTTGCATATTTAGTATGTTTAGTTAATTTTGCATCAAGACATAATAATTTATTTAACCAAGATTCAACTGGATCACCTGGTGCATATCTAATTGGTTCATCTAATGTAACTTCAATTAATGAACGAGATGAAATATGAAGAGATTCAATATCTTTAGAACCATTTGATTCATCACGTGAAATGACTTGAGTTTGAGTATTATCTTTAATAATATTTTTAGATTGATCTCTTAATTGTTGAATTAATTTTAATGAAAGTGAACGACCAGTACCTTCATAACCATTAATAGTTGAAGCCATGAAAACTAAATAAGGACCTAAAAGTTTTTTAACAACAGGTAAAGGAATTGCAGCAGCTTCATCAATAATTAATAATTCTGCTTGACCTAAAACTTGACTATCAGTTGGTGAGATATATTGAATTGTTTGTCTATGACCTAAACGTTTAATATCGACTCTTACAATTGCCTTATTAAATGAAGGATTAGTAGATTGAATAATATCATAATCTTGATGTTCAACATAACCCATTGCATCGAACCCTTTAAAGATAAATTCGAATAAAGTTTTCAGATTTTCTGGGGATGGAGAAGTAACGAAAATATTTGAATAATCTTGTGCAACAGCAGCAGAAATAGCAATACCTAAGGAGGCAGATTTACCACGACCTCTACCAGCAGTTAATGTAACAGTTGAATTTAAAGTTTTCTCTGCAATTGCATCAATAAATCTTAAAATTGCTTCAGCTTGATTAACAGTTTTAGCTAATGAAACTAATGAACCAGCAGGTTGAGTATCAGTTAAACTTTCTTTAATATCCTTTAATTCTTGTTCCTTTGGAGTAATATCTTCATCATCCTTTGGAGGTAAACGTTTAACATGTCTTGCACCAGAAATTGGTAATACATTTAATTGATCATCAACAACTAAACAATTTTTACAATCAGCCAAAGATAATAAGAAACGTTCATTAAAACGAGATACAACATCATTATGAGCTTCAGTTCTATATCTTGAATGAACATCCATTGTCATTGTATATAATTGTTTTAAAGATTTCATTGATTTAAGTAACATAACGACTAAACCACCACCTTCGACAGTTTCAATTGTACGTGCCATTAAATTTGGTGTTAAACCTTCAAAATCTTGTAAAACAAGCATACCATAGGTATTACCTAAAATATTTTCAGTTTCTTTATAATAAACATATCTAATTTGTTGATTTGTAAGGAAGGCTTCAAAAGGATCTAAATCATTTGCTTCTCTTGTACCACGTTTAACATCTTTTTTAATTTTTTTTTCTCTATTAATTCTATTTGATGTAAAACCTAGAAGTTTTTTCTTATAAGCCCAAAGAATTGATTTATTCATTTTTAAATTTGCATTCATCATTAAATAATGTAAATTTGGAATTTGATTCCTTGATTTATCACCAACTAAAATAATGAAAGATCTTTCTCTTGTATCAACACCATTACGAATCAATGATGGAATACGAGAATCAAGAACTTTCTTTTTGGTAGTATTGTTGATATTAGTAGCCATTCTTTTCTTAAAGAGAGAAGAGAATTCAATTACTTGTTTGAGATCTAGGTTCCTAGGATCTATTCAAGATTAAATTAAAAAAAAGTTCATATTAAAATTTATCTATAATAAAGGTTTTTCTAAAAAATTTTTTTTTCATGTAATGCATAATTACTAACAGTAAGAATTGAAATATTATTATTAGGTAATCACTAAAATTAAAAAACCAATCACGTGACACAGTTGATGGCCCACACAGAGTCGATGGGACGATATGACCCTGATAATTTGAGACCCTCTCTTATTGATGGTGTCAAATTATTTTATTATGGGGAGAGTTAACATTAAGTGCATGTCAATGTTGTTAAAGACCTTTTTAGTTTAGTTCCTACTTATATTCTACAAGAATAATATCAATTATTCCGTGAAGGTCAGTTGGAAATAAATCTGACATCACGAATTTACATTAATTTAGAATGAAAGGCGGCGATTCAAACTTAAATATGGCATCTTCTAGTTTATCTAGTAATGTTTCATCATCATCATCATCATCATCATCTTCTTCTTCTGCTAATATGAATATTTCTAATAATAACAATAGCAATAATAGCAATAATTCATCTTTTTCTTCTAGTATGAAAAAAACTGGTTCAAGAAATAGAAGTTCACATTCAAGAAAACGTAATAATAAATCTACTTCTTCATCATCGAATAAGGATACTAAGGAATCAAAAAATGGTGGTAATAATAAACAAAGACTTCAATTGAATGATGATTCTCAAGATATTATGTCCTTAATTAAGTCGTCTAAAAAGGCAGTTGATATAAGTCATTTAGTTAATTATACTTATAGTAATGATAATTATGATGATTTACAGAGACCAAAATGTTCAGATAAATCTTTAAATAGGAAAAAACAATCTAAATCATCACCTTCTTCATCATCTCAAATTCATTTACATGGTATGAGTTATATTAATGCCAATTATAAATTTATTTTGAATAATCAAGGTGATTATAAATCTCAATTATTAGATCCAAATTTACCCTTAAGTGTTAATAATATTTCACGTGTTGTTGTAAAACAAAATGATTATCATTGTCCAATTTGTTTAGGTGATGAATTTGTTGCTCCAAGAATGACTAAATGTGGTCATATTTTTTGTTATCCTTGTATTATTTCAATGTTTGATAATGTTAAAAATGATAAAAAGAAAACAACTTTAGGTAATATGCATAATCCTGAAATTTCCTGTCCATTATGTTCTGAAGTTTTAAAAGAAAGTTTTATCTTATTACCTGTGTTGATTGAAACTGTCAAAGAAAATGAACCTTTGATCAAGTCAAAGAATTTTTATGATTTATCTTTGATGTTTAGAAATAATGCTAAAATTTATTCTCAGCCAGTTTCAAATTTTTATCAATTTAAAGGATTCAAGGGAACTATTCCATGGATTAGTCATGGCTGTACTCCTTTAGATTTTAAGCAATTTTCTCCGTATGTCTCTAACTCAAGATTAATAATGTGTGACACCCAATTTTTAATATCATGTTATGAAAAGGAAGTGGATGATTTAATGACTCAACAATTAATAGATATGGAAGTATATGGAGATGCAGGTCCATTCTATAATATAGCAATAGAAAGAGTCCGAAAGAGAATTAATGAACTTAATGATTTATATGGATCTATGGAAAAACCAATTAGAGGACCTAATAAAATTGATCCTTCCAATTTAGATTCTCAATTTTTAAATATGTCATTAAATGATGTTCAACTACCTTCATATAATGAAGGATTCTATTACTATGAATGTGATGTTAATTCTCGTATTCATTATTTTTTATCTCCGTTAGATACTCATGTTATTAATAAATTATTTAATTTACCTGAATCAAAAGTTGATGAAAATAATAAATCAGAAATAAATTTACAAGAATATGATTACAATCCTGCTTATAATTTACCATTATCATTGAAACTATTTATTGAAAATATCAACTCAGATGAAAATAAAGTAACACCAGAATTGGTAATAAAATATCCATTTTTGGGTAATCTACCCTATGGAGCTGAAATTGGATTCCTTGAAGTTGATTGGACGAAATTTGATAGTTCATTCATTCCAATTGATGAATCTCTAGATGATAAAATGAATGGTAATTCCTCAGACCATTCACTTGATAAATATCCAATCCAAATCCCATATCATTTGAAAAAGAAATTATATAATAGAACGACAATTATTAAAATTAAAAGAGTTAATGAAGAAAAAGCTCGTGTACGTGGTGAATTAAGGAGAGAAAAGGAAACATTAGAAATATTTACCAGAAAGGAAGATTATGAAGAAGAGGAAGATGAAAATTTTGTCTTTATTAATCCTGATAAATGGAGTAAAGCTAATCCAAATCATATACATTTAATTGATGATAAGCCAGTTTTAAAAGGTGTTTCAAATAATTTTAGTGTATTAGCAAATTTAGGAAATGATAATGATTTAAGTAATGATTCACGTGAATCAATCAGTGCTGGTGGCAGTGCTGGTAATAGATCAAGTTCTAACCCTCCACCAATGACTACTAAAACATCAGTTTGGGGAACTAAAGTTCCAGTTGTAATTGATTTAGAAGAAGAAGCATTACGTGAAGAAGAAACTCGTGAAATTGATGAACTGATTAAAAAAGTTAAAGCAGAAGCAATGGAAAGCAATGCTAATGGTAAAGGTAAGAAAGGTAAGAAGGGAAGACGTGGTAAAATGGTTCCTTTACCACTTTAATCCATTTAACTTATATTTAGAGCTTATAGCTTAAATATATATCGATACTAATGTAATATAGTCCTCAATATGTACTTACGTAATCATGGGAAGTTAGAGTACAACATTAGGTTATTAGTTACATTATAGTTTAGTTAGTTATAGTATTTATAGTTTTTATATATAGATGAAGTATTGTTTGGTCCTAGAAGGAGATATATTGGTAGAAGATTACAACTTTGTAGCGTATATATAGTATATCAATATTTTTTCAACATGTCTATGTAATGATAGTAGGAATAATTTTTCACGATAATATTCCATAATAATCATTATTATTCCGACTTTCTTTCTTTACCTAAACAACTTAATAATGCTAAGTCGATTTAGTAAGAATATAACGAAGTTATCTTCTGTATATAAATATGAAATCCATTACATAAAACCACAAATTTTGGAAACAAATATACGTTTTTATGCAACGAAAAAATTCAAAAGTAAAAACAATAAAACCAGTAAAATTGATACTGAAATATCATTTGTAGATGAATCTGATGAATACATACTTAAAGAACTCAAAAAGGAAATCAAGAAGTTTAAGTCCGAAAATCAACAAATTCCTAAGATCATTGAACAATTCAAAGATATCCTTGCATTATATGACTTGGAACTTGTTCAATGTCCGATTTCACCAAATTTGGATGTTCAAGCTGAGAAAACGATACATTTGAGCAAGAATACTATAGAAGGTATTAAAATTGACTTACTTATGGATTTCAAGACTCAAGTAGATGATTCAAGAGAAATTCAGGTAGTTCTAACTAATGATAGTGAAACTACAATTTACATGATGGGAATTTTTACAAAAGAAAATGGATTTTGCTTTGATTCTTGTATGGTTATTGAAAAAAACGGGAAAGATATAAGAGATGCAATCTGTAATGGTAATCCAGAGATTTTCAAATCATTAAACAATCATTATCAAAAACCAATGAATATAACTGATGAAAGAGTTTTACAATTTTTATCAATTGATGAAGCTGATCCTGATGCAATTATTCCAGAATTCGGCGACGGGAGAATGTTTGTAGATACTATGGTTAATTACACAGTTGTTAAAATGTTATATATTCAAAAGGGTGATGTTGAAGGTACAAAATTACGTTCAATAATTTGGATGTTAGGTACTTATTGTGAAAATGCATTATTTGGTGATTGGTTGGAAAAACTCAGTGAATTTATAGAAAAGAAGTAATTTGAGTAGAAATTCGATTTATAGAATGACAATACTATACAATTTTAACAAGCACTATTGAACGTATCAAGCATCCCATAGCAAACACTGATCCATCGATTAAGAACATCATACCATACTGAATATTCCATGCAATTACGTAACAAAATTGTATATTTGTGATTTACTTTCTATATATATCGTAATGAAGACAGCAATGCATCACATCTTCTTTATACAGGCTGACAAACAATGGTACAAAAGGGGAAGTCTGACACTCTTGAAGGCCCATTTAGGAAATTTGTGCATTTGAACACTCAGATCATTGAAAATAGGTTTGCAAGTGATAAACTTTTATCAATTGTGATCCTTACTTTATGTCTTATTCGGATGTATCATTATAAATTGCCAGATGTAATTTTACCATCAGAAATAGAATTAATTGATTCAGTTAATTCATACAATAGTGGTGAATATTTGGAAATTGATAATCCTCCATTCGTTGGATTATTGTTTGCTGCAATCAGTCATGTTTTAGGCAATGATCTTGTTAAATTAAGATTGGTGAATGAATTATTTGGTTTGTTGACATTCTTATTGTTAAATAGAATACTGAAATATAATGGCGTTTCTTCAATAGTTGCAACTTTTGGAATGATTATGATCCTTTTAGAAAACTCATTATTTACACAATTCCAAATTTTAACAACTGATGCAACTTATTTGATGTTAATTACATTTTTTATTGCAAATAATAAATTAGCTAAATTAAAGGTAATTACTAACAAATCATGGTTTATTCAAACTTTACTGGCATCAATTGGTCTAGGATTAGCATTGAGTAGTCATTGGTCTGGTATATTTCTTTTGTTTTACTCTTTTGCATCATGTATTCTTGAATTATGGTACAACTCCGCTGATCTTACTATTTCGATCAGAAAAACATGGTACGTGTTCTATACTAAATTAGCATTTTATATGGTGATATCAATTACTATTTATTTATCTACCTATTATGCACATTTTAGCTTACTAACCAAGGCGGGAGAATCATATAATCAATTATCACCAGAGTTTCAATATTCATTACAAAATAATCATTTAGATGATATGTTCCTTAATGTTAAATTTGGATCAAGTATAATGTTACGTCATTATCAAAGTGGTAAATATTTACACTCTCATCCAGATTATTATGCTGGCTCAGGTCGTCAACAAGTCACATTATTAGATAATTATAATGATGGAAGTAATATTTTTGAAGTTCAAACTATTAGAGGAGTTGACAAAAACTTATTTGACTTTAATCGTAGTATTGGAGCCCCATGGAGAGTTGAATTACTTCACGTTGATACAAATTCTTCCTTAGTTATTGATGGAGACCTTAAACCTCCAATTTCAGATCAAGAATATAATAAATTAGTCACAACAGATACAAATTATGTAGATATACCAGAGGAAAATCAAAAGAGTAAACAACAGTTTCAAATCAAAATTTCAGGTAAATATTGTAAAAACGATGAAAGTAAGAGATCACTTCAAGTTGTTAATTCTGTTTTCCAATTATACAATGAACGTGAATCTTGTTACTTACTTGGAACTCCATTGGTACTAAGTGAAGGATTTTCAACTGGACAAAATGAAGTGATATGTATTACTGAACCAAATTATGAATCATCATTATGGTACATTGATTGGAACAGCAATGGAAACTTTTCCGAAGATGATGAAAGAATTTCCTTGGAAGATTATACATTTTGGGATAAACTTAGTGAAGTTTTGATGAGAAAGACTAGAAAGTTATTTGTTGGATTTTTAGGTTATGACGTTGAAACATATGACAATAGTATCAAAAGTTGGATGTTTATTTCAAAGGGATTCACCCATTACATGGGTGAAGATGGTGCAGTTTATTTATTAGGTAATTTCATTACATACCATTTAATAATTGCATCCATTATTGTATATGGACTTTTGAAATTTTATGAAGTTTGTACCTTCAGTCCATTTAATGAGAGTGAAATTAATGAAGTTAACTACATATATGAGTTTGAAGGATTTGGTTACTTGGTAGGATATATTATGATGTTAATTCCAATGACTTTTATTAAGATTGAACTTCATTTATTCAATTATTTACCATCGTTAATTTTCGGTATTCTTTTCACTATACAAACATATCAATGGTTATTTGAAAAGTCCAAGAATTTAACCATAATTATAGGTATTATTGTTATTCCATTTATTATATTGGCATATTATAAGTTTTTACCAGTGATGGTTATGGGAGAATGGACATTTGAAAAGTGTAGCAAGTTAATGATATCACCATTATGGAACAGTGAAGTGTGCGAAGTGTATAAATGAGATGCCTCATAAAAACGTTATGTAAATATTTAGAATGAAAATAATAATATTATTATAACCATTTGCTCCCCTTTTTTTCTTCTTCCTTTATATTAACCAAAGATTGTATAGTCTACAATCTAGTCATTGCTTATTGTATTTCTTAAAATGAATAATAGTAAAGGTAATATTAGTAACTATAAGTTTTTAGATTGTATTGGACGTGGAAATTTTGGAGATGTTTATCAAGGTATAGATTTGAGAAGTAAAAAGGTTGTTGCTATTAAAGCAATTAACCTTGAACATAGTGACGATGATATACCTGTCTTATTACAGGAGATTAATTTATTAAGAGGAATGAGACATGAAAATATTACTAATTGGTATGATACAATAGTTGTTGATGTTACCATGTTTATTATTATTGAGTATTGTAGTAAGGGTAGTTGTGCAGATTTACTAAAATATAATCCAAAGGGACTTGAAGAAAATATTGTTTCATATATTGTACAAGGAGTTTTAAAAGGTTTAGTGTATTTACATGATAATAATATTATTCATCGAGATATTAAAGCTGCCAATATTCTTGTATCTAATGATAATACTATTAAGCTTGCAGATTTTGGTGTAAGTGGAGAGAAGATTGGAAAAAGTGGAAGGAAGACGTTTGTTGGAACTCCATATTGGATGGCACCGGAAATAATTAGAGATTATAAATATTTAAGAGAGGATTTTTCTAAATTAGAGAGAAGATTGATAGAGAATGGATTAGGTAGGAGAACCTTATACAGAATTTGGAATAAGAAGAATAAAAAGTATATTGGAGTTCCAACTGAGAAGATGAAGGTTGAAGATGAAGATGAAGATGAAGATGTTGAATATGATGAAAAAGTTGATATTTGGTCATTAGGTGTTACAATGATAGAATTATATAGTGGTAAAGTGCCACATTCCGAGAAGGAGCCAATGAAGGCAATATTTGATATACCACAAAGAGAACCACCTAAAGTTAATGGAGGATATTATATGAAAGAATTTGGATTAGCATGTTTATGTAAAGATCCATACATGAGATCATCAGCCAAAGAATTACTTAAATTTAAATTTATCAGTAAGAATAAAGTGAAAAGTGTAGAGTTAGATAAAGTGCTGATTCATACAGGTAAAAGAAGGAAACCAAAATTTGATATTAGTTTTCAAAGTATCAATTATGGTCCTTGTAAAGATTGGGAAGTTAGAGAGTTTTACGTAGATGATTTGAAGGGGGTAGAAACTGACTTTGTAGAGTCTAAAAAAAAAGATTTAGATTTAGATAAAGATGAAGATGAGGATGAAGATGAGGATAAAGATAAAGAAATAGACTCTGATGACTTTGATAATTCTCAAGAAGCCAATGAAGAAAACGAAGTTATTGATCTATACAGTCCATCAGATGAATCAATGATAGACACATTAGCCAATTCATTCTTTGATAATCACGCTAATATCAATCCTACTGCAAATACCTCCCCTTTGATACTGACAGTATCGACTGCCAAGATATCAGCAATGATGAAGCGACTAAGAGATAATCTCAGTGATAGCAACTGTAACCGTAACAGTGATAATAGTAATACTAAGGAAGCTCTTATAAAGCTGAGCCACCTTGAATATTTATTAAGAGATCTGCGCCACAAGGGAAATAATAGAAATAGCGATGCCATAGTGAGAGACGTGGCGCAGGTTTTAGAAGTAATGACACAGTTGATCTCGGGACAGGTTTTAGCTGTATAAAGGGAAGGGAGGGCTTATCTCTCTTCTATCAGTGATCTTCTATCGTATTATTCTGTTGTATTAATTAACATTGTTATTCAAGTGTTTTGGTGTATAAGTGTTTGTTACTTTAGATATATCCATTTTTTACTGTTCTTATTTAATCAAACTATAATTAATATAAAATATCTAATATCATGCATGCTCGTGACTGGCTATTAGCATTTATCGGTATCTTTTTACCATTTGTACCTGTTGCTCTTAAGAGAGGTATCTGTTCAGCAGATTTTTGGATAAATATTGCACTTTGTTTACTAGGTTTTATACCGGCTTTAATTCATTGTTGGTACATTATTTCATGTTATCCTCATGATTCTTCTTCAAGATATCAAGGTGTTACATTACCTGGAAGGGAATCAGAGTACGGTTCTGTAGTTTAATTTAATCTAGTTTTTATTTACCATTCTATATAGTATCTTTATATATTATATTTTTATATCCCCAAAAAATCATCTTATCTATTAAGAATTTCTGATTATTTAAAATACACATGTAAATACAATACGGCTCATCTTCTTTTACATGCACAAGTTTGCTGTTAACAGAGGGAAGATTGTGCTCTCATCAGAGATTACTACTCACCAAACTAAACATGACGGTTACTTACCATCTACAACTCAACTTCATCTCCCACCACAATCTTCACCACTAAAGATAAATCTTTCACTCATAATTGACAGAATACCCATATGTGAATCCAATACTCCGAATATACACAAGTGGCTCTTTGCACTTCTATCTAATTCCACAATATGGTCTCATCTTCAATACACGGCATCATTTATCAAACTCCCATCATCATTTACAATTTCCTTAACTGATACTTTATTTGATGAAAATATATTCACAGATTTAATAAATAGCAGATTTGAACAGGAAAAGCTTAATTCTGTTAATATTGAAACAATATCTGAAATATCAATACGAATTAATATCAATTCAACTTCTGATTTAGATAATTTATTACCCGATTTAAATTATATCCTATTTCAAACATTTATTAAACTTGAATCAAAATATCCATTAATATTTAATTATTTATCACGTATATCATATCAATCATCAATTTCATCAATCCCATTCATTGTTTCAACATTTCATAAATCAGAGGAAACTCAATTATCTTATCAAAGAAGTTTCATTATTGGATTATTTAAATCACTTAATAATTCACCTTCATATGTTGATCATATATCAAATTCTTACCATAACACTGTGAAGAAAGCATTAGAAAATAAGGATAGTTTCACATTATCATGGTTCGTTTTGGATTCATCTCTTCCTACTAAGATTCAATATAAACATTAAAATGAAAAGTGGTAGTAAATATAACCAATCTTTCAAACTTACCCAAAATTTGATCATTTTAATAACTAAAATTACATGATAGACAATCGTTATTATCATTAAAAACTTAATATTTTCAATAAATGGTATATGTAATTTAGCTATATATACCATATTATAAGCAAATACAACTGGTGCAAATAATGCTATACATGCACATCCACTGAATAATGCATTAATCCCCTTTCTATAATATGGTAAACTTATAAATGCTGAATTTAATATAACTAATACTATCAAATATATTCTGAAAACATTCTTACTAATTTTTTCATTACTTGTATCATTAACTATAATTTCATCATCTTCATCACTACTTTCAGCATAACCATACTTCTTCTTTGATATTTTCCTTAATCTTGGCATTGTTGTAAAGAACAAAAGAGCTAGTATTGTATATTAAATGTGTATATATGAATTTCCGATTGCATGAAATTTCGTACACGTAAAAAAATATTCAACCCACCAAATTCCTGTCTTATTATGATTTCTCTTTCTTTAGGACACAATCAATGAGTTATGATTCTACATACATGCCACTATTATAGATAATCCATCATACTCCTTATTCATCACTTTTATGTACATTGTTATATTTTTTTTCCATATCAAAGATCGATCTCTTAAACAACTCAATTTAATCAATATCATTTAAAATTTTATTCAATTGTGATTACATGAAAAGGTACATAATACAAGACCCTTCTCTAAACAAGAGGGAACCTTTTCATCGTGTAAAAGCATCCATAACTCAATTATTACAAACAATTTTTACTAATTCTAAAAAATTTCATGAGATACCATTGCACCCATACTATACCCTATTTGATAATTCCTAACAATTCTAGTTATTATCCAAGGGTATAGGATTTTTATAACCAAGTTCACTATACCCCCCCTGCAACCAATTCCCGAACACCCCTAATCTTATCAATTGAGTCTTTTAAATGTAGTACAATAACTACTATTATACTCGTATAGAACGTGATGTTATCATTTCCTTGCGTGAGGAATGATATTTGGAACTAACAAAAGGAGTTGATATTATTACTCAAATCAGTACCCTTCATCGAAGTTCAGGCTCTACGAATATTTGAAGACTTATAAAAGGGTGTGATTTTCAAATAGTTCAGAAAACTTTACATTTCTAAAGTTTTTTCCTTGGTTCATGATATTATAATTAATATTAGTAAATGTGTAATTTTTGAATACATGGTTTGTGTTTTATGATCTTTTTTGAATGCGAATTGAATGAAAGCTTAAATTGAAAATTGATTGGACATATGGAGTATTGGAAATATATAATGACATAGTATATTCGTATTGATATATTACATGAAATTTGGTTAACTTAATGAGAGAGTAGGTCAGAAGGGTACAAAGTGATGATGATTTTTTAGATTACTTGCCTTTTCTGATGATTTTGAAATTTCGAATTGTTTGATGATAATGGAATTAGGACTATCCCATGTGATGAAATATTTACTGAGTAGGATATGATCAATGAAACTATTTCATGTCGAAACCATTAATATGACTCAAATATCGGAATTTTCCTCATTTGGAAAGGTAGTATTATCTGAATGACTATTATTATCAATATTTTGATTCAGAAAAAAGCAATTTTTTTTACTTTTGATTGAAATTTTGTTAAGTTTTATACAAGTGAATTACAGAGACGGATGGGATCTTAATAGAGAGGTTGGACTGAATAAGTGCAGTTGATGAAGAACCATAACTCAGTGTTCTCTATTATATTAAAGTACGTATTAAATACCAATATGAAAATGAAATATCAACAAAATACTAACAAAATATACATTGCAATCTCTTATCTAAACATACCAAACGAGATAATAAACTCGGTTAAAAGCGGGAAGATTGGTTTTTTCAACGGAACTTACACAAAGAAATTCCCAGCGGTTTTTCTTTTTTTGAATTTTCACTGATGTGTGTCATATATAGAGAACTGTGTTCTTGGAAATTGTTATTTAAGAACAGTAGGTATTCCACTGATTGGATCAAATTTACTCTACAGTTTTTATTACTTTTGATTTGTTCTTTTGTTTTGTTTACATTAGTTTATCAACAATCTCACATAATGGTTAAGGACTTATCACATCTTTTATCAGAACAATCAAAGGGTAGAGAACCTTCCCCTCTTAAATCTGCTTTCAAATACTACGGTAAAGACGATATTGTCTTCCTTGGTGGTGGTTTACCAATGGCAGATTATTTTCCTTGGGAAAAAATTGTTGCTTATTCACCTGAACCACCATTTGAAGATGGTATTGGTGCTAAGCCTTCAGTTACTGGTAAAACTGTTGTCTCTGAAGTTCATAAACATAAAGTTGAAGAATTTGATATTCCATTAGCTAGATCATTACAATATGGTAATACTCAAGGTAATCAAGAAATTGTTCAATTTTTAAAAGATCATACCAAAATGATTCATAATGTTCCATATTCTGAATGGGACTTATGTTTAACCATTGGTAATACTCAATCATGGGAAGCTTGTCTTAGAACTTTTTGTAATCCTGGTGATGCAATCCTTATTGAGGAATTTACTTTCCCATCGGCTGTTGAAACTGCTAGAAACTTAAATGTTGAATTTGTCCCAGTTAAAATGGATGCTTATGGTATTATTCCATCTGCATTAGATGAATTATTAGCAAATTGGGATTCTTCAAAGCCAATTCCAAAATTATTATACAGTATTTGTACTGGTCAAAACCCAACTGGTTCTTCATTAAATGAAGAAAGAAGAAGGGAAATTTATGCAATCGCATGTAAATATGATTTTATCATTATTGAAGATGAACCATATTATTTCCTTCAAATGAATGAATATGAAACTGGTAAAAAAACTGAATTGAAGGAACAAACTCATGAAGAATTCTTGAATGCATTAGTTAAATCATTTATTTCAATGGATGTTGAAGGTAGAGTTTTACGTTTAGATTCATTCTCTAAAGTTTTAGCACCAGGTTCAAGATTAGGTTGGGTTGTTGGTCAATCTGCACTTTTAGAAAGATTCATTCGTTTACATGAAGTTTCAATTCAAGCACCTTCAGGTTTCTCACAATCAATTGTTCAAGCTTTATTAGGTAGATGGGGTCAAAGTGGTTATGTTGATTGGTTAATTGCTCTTAGAAAAGAATATACCATTAAAAGAGATTATACAATTCAAGCATTAGAAAAATATATGCCAACTGAAGTTGTCTCTTGGACTCCACCAATTGCTGGTATGTTCTTTACAATTGTTTTAGATGCTTCAAAACATCCAGAATTTAAAACTAAATATAACAGTGATCCATTACAAGTTGAAAATGCTGTCTATGAACATGGTTTAAAGGATGGTTGTTTAATGATTCCAGGTTCTTGGTTTAAAGCCCCAAATGTTTCAAAAACTGATGATACTACTTTCTTCTACAGAGGTACATATGCTGCTGTTCCATTAGAAACTTTAGGTGTTGGTTTAGAAAGATTCGCAAATGCTGTTAAGGCAGAATTCGGTTTATAAATTTAGAATACAGTATTATAATAGAATTAGAGTTAGAATAACATCTTCTTTGTATAATCATTATTTAACTTAAGAAATAAAATTAAATCAGAAATACTATTATTATTATCAAATTACATCTCTTGTTTATTAATTAGAAGAAGTTTTTTAATTTTTATCCAGAAAAAAATCTATACATAAGTTATATTATTAAATTTAATTAAAATATTGATACTAGATTTAGATTTGAGTAACCTTTAAAGATGGTGGTAATGCTTGAACAAGCTTCTTTGCTTTACCTTCATCATTAACAATTAAAGTGTATAAGTTCTTGGTACCTCTGACCTTGAATTTAGTTTGCTTAACTTTCTTACCGTTAGCTTTAACAACTGAATTGGTCTTGATGGTTGCAGTCTTAACATCGGATCTTCTTGCTAATTCAACGAATTGCTTGATATCGGTAATTTCTCTCTATAATAAGAATAAAGTAGTGAAGGTATGTAGATGTTAGTATATTGTTCATTTAGTTTTGACATTGAAAAATTCATTATTTTATCATTGAAACATGAGTTTTCAATAACTCCAATGATTTGAATAAGTAAGATAATAAATTATCCATTTAAGTAAAGAACATGATACGTACAGCCATTGTATATAAGTGAACTCGGTTGTTTCAAATGAAAGGAGACTCAAAGAATTTCCAACAAATTTTCAGTAAATTTCAGTTAAATTGAATAAAAAATGATATTTTCTCACATAGTAAGAGATTTTTTTTTAGAAAGGACTACGTACCCTCTCTCTACCCAAAGGCTGAGAGCGATATTCTCATTTTTTACTATGGGGAATTTTTCATAGTGCGTGAAAAGACAGATTGCGTAAAAAGGGTTTGAGAGACCTGTTGGTAGACACGTGATTTATTAAGGGCTACATATTATTAATACCTGCTACATGAATTTATAGTGTATTTTAGTTCCTTTTAAAAACCATCAAGAACATCCTTTAGATACATGTTCAAGAAGAGAAAAGTCAAGGGAAGTGGAGAGAAAAGAACCCGTGATGATTCTATAGAAGATAATGATGTTAAAATCAATTTAGAATCACTAAAGAAGGATAGAGTGGTTAATTCAACAAATACGGATAAATCAGATACCGAAACAATTGTAGCTAAGGAAGATAAACCAAATAAATCAGATATGGAAGAAGAAAAGGATATTTTCAAACCGGATACAATGATTGATGAACTTCATCAGAAATTGAAAGAAAATGAAAAGTTATTAAGTGAATCAAAGGAAATTCAAAAGAAAGATGCAGATGGTGATAAACTCTATACGGGGATGATTTCAACAAAGTCAAAGAAGGAAGTTTTAGTCAAACCTGTAAGTAGTCATGTGAAACAAAGTTTTGTAGTTGATTATCAACGTGATGTTTGTAAAGATTTTTTGAAATTAGGGTATTGTGGTTTTGGTGATACTTGTAAGTTTTTACATTACAGAGAAGAATTTCAACTTAATCAAAAAGAACACAGTAATGAATGGGAATTGGCAGCTAAGAAAAAGAGAAGATTCTGATTCTGAATTCTGAATTTTAATTATTATTATCATAAATACTAAAAATACACGTATACAATCTATATTAAGTTATTTTTTACATATTGTTACATTTAATGAAAGTATCATTTGAGGAACACCAACTATCAACTATTACTTTCTTAACATTTTTATCATTTTGAATTTTTTTTACTGTGTTCATGTTTGATTCATTAATCAAATTACTTATTAAGATTTTCAATATTCTATCATTACCACAAATGATTTTCAATTGATCGGTTATTATTCTTTCATCATTTATTTTATCAATATACCATTCATTTAGTACCTCAATCCAACAGTCTAACATTATATCATAAGTATAGATATATTTAACACTATTCTTTTTCATTTCATTTGTTTCATCATCTTGTTCTTTCAATGTATCATTATCCAAGGAATTTATCAATAAAACTAATGGAGTACCATTTCCCTTCATTAGAATTGAATCAATTATAACATTTTCAACATCGATTTTCCTCTTAATTTCATTAGTCTTAACAATAGTTGTTAAATGGGTATTAACTAATGGTGATAAACTAATACCTTCTATGATCGATTTACCACTAAGGAATGAACCATTGATAACTTGAAATTTCCATGAATAAATCAAACTATTGGAACAAATACACATAATGTATTCTTTATTACATATTAATTTAACAACATTTGAACCTAATTCAATAGAACCACATAATTGTCTTCCAGTTGTTGAATATATTAATAAAGTACCTGTATCTGTAGACATACACCAATATGAAAGATTATTAATTGATGATTCTTCTAGACATGTAATTTTCTTATTGATAAATAATTGCCATTTTTCTAAATTTGAATTTATATTCCTTGTATTTATAGTGGAAATTGAATTAAATTCATTCCAAGTATTATCAAAATTAACTTCACCCCTACTTAAATATTTATAATGATTTTCAAATTCAAATCTAACTTCAACAATTTGTTCACCATTATCCTTTAATGATTTATGTTCAATAAGTATATTAGAATTTGATTGTTTCTCTCCAAAAATAGTTCTAGGTGATATAACTGAATCTTTCATCCAACCAGGATATTGTACTCTTGAAACTCTATTATAATCTGATGATTTATTATTATTCCCACCACTATTTGATGTATTATTAGACCTACGATTAAATATACCCGATGATGGTCTCGATTTAGCAGTTGTTGAATTATTAGTGTTATTATTTTGATGATGATGATTATTATTATCAGCAATATAATCAACTGAATCTGTTGAACTTTCAAATTCAGAAATATCATTTTCAAGATTAGTTCTCATCGATGTAATAAATGTAGGTAAACCATTTTTAGGTAATGGTGGATATGGAACTGACATGATTTTATTTAGTTTTAATCTTTTACGTGACTGTAATGTTGATATTGTTGCTGATTTAGTTATCGGTTTCTTAACAGTCTCAACAGTTGATGATGTTGCTAAAGATGGTACCGATATTAACATCGGTGCAACCCTCTTTTTACCTGATTTTGAAATTGTTATATTTTGTGATTTAGCTGATAATTCATTAACTTTAACAGGTTGAATAGTTGGTTCAATTGGTTTTGATTGAGGTACTGGCATTTGTTTATTTGGATGTTTTTTAGATCTTGGAATTAAAACATTCATTGCGTTTGAATGATCTTGTGAAACATTTATTGAAGAATTAACATCTTTTTCATTCATTAAATTCTTCAATCGATCAGATTCTGTTTTATTTACAAGAAATTGTTTATTAATATTTGTATTTTTTTCAGCAATTTCCTCTAATTTTAATTGTTCAACACTTTCAGGGAAGTATAAATCAGTATCTTTACCATAACGTATTAAAATTTTACTATTTTCTTCAATTGGTACAACTTTACCTAATTCACTTTCATCAAAATAAACTGATAAAACTACACCATCTAATCCACAAAGGAAAACATTTAAACCATTTGAATTCCAAGAAACATCAGTAATTGATTTAGCTGAAATTTCAGTTGTAACACAAAGAGGAGTTGGACAAGATGAACTCCAAATTGCTAATGTTTTATCCTGACCTGCAGTTATTAAAACAGTTTCTGAATTTTTATTTGAATCAACCTTATAAAGTCTTGGACTAAATGAGCAAACCTCTGAAGGTAAACGATGTCCAATTAAACTTAAATCACTTTCCCAAGTACCACGTTTTATAACAACATTTGCGTTAATACCTTCATTTGTACCATTTGGAGCTGCAATATATAAACCATCAGGACTCCAAGAACATCTTCTAAAATAAGTTGTTAATGGAGCTTTCTTAAAAGGTTTACTAATAACATTTTCAATAACAAATTCCATATCATTACCATTACCATCAACATTAACACCACGTCTAAATCTGAAAATTCTCATTGTTCTATCATCTGAACAAGTTGTAAAATATTTACCAGCTGGATCAAATACAACACCTTTAACATGACTTTGATGAATATCAAATTTTTTAATTTTTTCAAATGTTAAACCATTCCAAACAATAATTGATCTATCTAATCCAACTGTAACTAAAATTGAACCATCAGGTGCCCAAGCCATATCTTGAACATCATTATCATGAGCAACTAATCTTTTCCTAACTGTCCAATGTTCTAAATCAATATCATCACCATCACCATTAATACCATTAAATTCATTATTTATATTATTATTCCTATGGGATTTCATAATTTTAGTCTTTTCTTCATCTTTTTCCCAAATTAAAATTAATTTATCATCACTACCAGAAGCTAAAAATCTACCATTTGGACAAAATCTAACACATGTAATTGCACCTTCATGTCTTGACATTGAACATAATGGTCTACATTCTGATTTATCAAAATTAACAATACCATTATTAATTTCATTTAATTTTTTAAATTTATTTAAAGTTTCAATTGACCATAATTTAACTTTACCATCTAATCCACCAGTTGCTAATCTTGAACCATCAGGTGAAACTGATACTGAATAAATTTCAAAATGTCTTGGACCTTCCGTATGTTTAACCCAGGGGAATTTCACAATACGCATTATTTAATAGAAGTGTATATAGGATTTGATTCCTAAGCATGCATGTAGTTAAAGTCATATATAAGTAATCAACATACTATCCAATACTACATCATACATAGTAAAAATTATGAAAATCACTTAAATCGCGTATTGTTATTACTATAGAATAGGAAATATTATTATTTTAAAATATATTACAAACTAAAAATGTACTTAAAAGATAAACTATTCATAAGTGTATTAAAATAAGATCAAAAGATATTTCATCACATAATGATAAAAGTAATATTTTAATTGACTATATACATCATGTATCATATCATCAGCATCATTATCATTTATATATCATTCATCCATTGTAGACAGAGACAACTCCTCCGCTGACACCAGTCGCAGCCTTTATGTTAGTAGGCGCGCCACATTGAGCGCGGTTAAGAGTATCTTCTTCTAATGGTAGTGATATATTATGATTATAGCAGTAACAATCCAACATGGATGTAATGGACAAACAGACTAATATTTGGATATACTCATTATGTTTATTATCATATCTTTTATGATAACGAATTTTATTCTCAGGTTTTTCATCTTTTCATAAACAATTTGTAACTTCATCAGAATGGAAAAATGCTTGCATCTTCATCCATCTGAGAAAAAGAAATAAAATAAGTGGTTTTTTTTGTGATCTACTTCAATGAAAAAGACAATTGAACAATAAACACAACAACAACAACACAACAAAACAACATAAAAACAGAAAACAAAAACAGAAAAAGTAAAACAAGAACCAACAAAGAAACCAGCCAAATAGAAAAGCAAATTGTAAATTATTATGATATATTTATTATTGACAAGATATTGATATTGATATTAAAATAATAAAAAATTAATCATCAAGTCATGATAAATTCTTCTAAATCAAATGGGGCGTTAATATTTTCGGTTGTTAATGGTGCTGCGGACCATTATTCATATTTGTAAATTAAAATATATTATTAAAGTCCTCTCCCAAGGGTATTTAATGTTATCTTTAATATTTTATTGAGTTACTTTTTTTTCCCAAAAATTTAACTCACTCAAAACAATAATATATTGTAAATTACAAATATGATAAATTAAAGTGCATTACTGCTGAATGCACACTATTAAACAAACCGAGAAAACCCATTTTTGAATCATCATTATCATTTTCTTTTGGATCAATTGAAGTTTCATCATAATTATTAATATTTGAATTTGTATAAGTATTTGATAAATTGAAATCTGGTTCAAATGTATTTAAGTTAATGAAATCATTAGATTCATCATCTAAAGTAAAATTAAGAAGATTATCAGTATTATTAAAATCATTCTTCATTGGAGTTGAAGGTAATGATAAATCATTATATTGAATAGAATTTGAAGGAGATGAAGTTGAAGAATATAATGAAGGAGTTAATGAAGGTAAATCATCAATTTGGAAATCCAAATTCATATTTAATTGAGAATCAAATGATGGATTAGATGGTGATAAAACAGGTGAAGAATCAATTGAAGATTCTAATTTAATTTTTTTATTAACAGGTTCAACAATATGTTCAACAACAGGTTCATTAATTTTTTGTTCATCATTATTACTTTCGTCATTACTTTCAATATTATCATTCTCATTTTCTTCTTTATCTTTATTAATATTTTGTTCTTCATCGGATAATAATAAATCATTTGGTCTTTCGATTTTTTTAATCAATGATAAATTCTCATTAATTTTAATATTATTTTCAGATAATTTATTAAATAAATTAGATTGATTTTGATAAATCTCATTTAAATTTGATTCTAATAACTTAACATAAGATTCAAGTTTTGCAACATGTTTTCTCTTTTTTTCACGAGAAGCATGAGCTGCTTTACGATTTCTTAAAATTCTTTCAATTCTACGTTGTTCCTTTTCAGCATCAGTTCTAGCTCTCTTTCTTGGAGGAAGATTACCAACAATTGCTGAATTATCATTTATTTGTTTAGTATTTGAATTATTATTTTTAGTAGATTTAGTATTAGTACTAGTATTAGTATTAGTATTAGGAGAGGACATATTTGAGTGAGTATGTATGTAAGTATATACTAAGATAAGTGGGTTAAAGTGAACTGTTCAAAGGGAAACCAATAAAAACAATAGAAAAAAAAAGATAATATATCACAATAGAAAATAGAAATACTAGAGAAAAAGTGGATTCGCCCTTCCTTTTATACTCTCATTAAGAAACATAGTAAACGCCTCCTTAATAATTTAATATAAAATATCTCACGTTTTCTAATTTTAGTTATAAAGTTATTACTTAATGTTATTATGTTGTATTTGCTCATTATTTGTTGCTGTTGATTCTCTTCCATTTTACGTGTTGGTATGTTTCTATTTTGATGGAAGTTTATGATAGTGTTTGTGTTATATAATCTCTTTATATCACTATAAATATATAATATACTACTTATCAGACTATCATAATAAAGAATTATCTCCGTTATAACCATACACACAGACGCGTCTATACCAATTTATCATTACGTAATACGGTATACAATTTTTAACATGAAAATCTTGGTTATTATGTAGTATTAAAGAAATGGCTATAATTTAAAGTGAAAAAGAGAATATATAGTTAATTAATTGTTAATACTTCAATGTTTCTTTCTTTAGAACTATCTTCACATGTCTGCATCTCCTTTAACTAATGGTAATGATGGTGTATCTCAACCACCTGGCTCTTCTATAACTACTACATCTTTAGAAAATATAAATAATAATAACAACACAGCTAATAATAATGATAATAATGATAATAATGATAATAATGTAGATGGTAATAATAATGATTTAGATGATTCAACTAATGTAGCTTATGATCAAGATGATTTACCTATACCTCAAGGTATTGTCGATGTCAATATAGATCAATTAGATCAAAATGAATCAGTTGATTTAGATTTATCAAATGCTAATAAACAGATTTGGTTAGTTCGTTTAACTCCTCAATTAGCTGAACTTTGGAGAAATGATGAATTCTTAAATGGTCAATTACTTGGTAATATTAAAATACCTAAAACTTCTTTTATGGATCCAAATAATAATAATAATAACATTACTACCTTCTCAAATAATTCATCAACTTATGCTTCACCTCAACAACAAAAAAATAATAAAATTTTATTAGATTTAAATAAAGAAATACCTGAACATAAAAATCTTGAAAGTCAGTATGAATTAAAACTAATTAAACAAGTTGTTGATAATGAATATGCATTTAGTGAATCTCAATTCAAACAATTTAGGAAACGTTTAATGTATAGAACTCAAGTTGTTAATATGCCAAATCAACCAAAAATGAGAACTCTTAATAAAGAAGCTTTAAATCATGAAGCAAGTTGGACTAGAAAAGTTAGAAATTATAAAAAAGAAGCTCAATTTAGAGAAATGATGGCTAGAGATCCAAATTATAAAACTAAAAGATCAGAGAGTGGTATGGGTACAACTTATTTATCTGATGATGATACATTTAATCCAAATAATAATAATAATAGTTCAAATAACAATACCCCAAGCATTGATGAAGAGAATTTTGATTCAAATGATGAATTTGGTAGTAATTCAAATAATAAATTCAAACGTAATAATTTTAAGAAAAATCCAAAATTTGAAAAATTTGATAAGTTTAAAAAATTTATACCTTATGCAAAGACAATTCCAAAAAAAACTGAACTAATTGGTAAAATTGTTCATGAGTGTCAAGTTATACCAACAAAATTAGTTGCTGATAATAAACTAAGAATGTTAGAACAACGTAGAAGATTAAGTCAAATGGCTAAAAGAAAAACAATTAATTATATGAAATCAGAGGCTGTTGGTATAATGCATGGTAGAACAACTCCAAACATCCAAACTGGTTCAACAATTACTTTAAGTAAAGAGTTAGCAATGAAGAAAGAAGCTGCAAAACAAGATGGTCGTAATGCAAGATTAGATCGTGATGTTTTAATGAATATTTTATTTAAATTATTTAATGAATATGAATATTGGACTTTAAAAGGTTTACGTGAAAAGACTAATCAACCAGAAATTTTTTTAAAGGAATGTATTGAAAGTATTGCAGTTATGGAAAGGAAAGGTCCTTATGCACTAAAATGGAGATTAAAGGATGAATACAAAAAGAGTATAGATGTTGAAAAGAAAGTTAAACGTGGTTCAATTGAAGATGATGAAGATGCTGATATTGGTAAAAATTCTGATGATAATAATGAAGATGATGATGATGATGATATGAATGATGTTGAAATGGAAGATATCGCTGCTGTTTGATCATTTTCTTGTGTATACTACTGATATACTTATATCTATATAAAAAAAACCCAGCCTTTTATACAGTAAAAGGTGTTGAAATAAATCACATAGTAAACTTATATATACTTTGCGAGATGAATTATATACGAAATGATCTTTTTTTGCCTTGAACTCCCATGATATTTCAACTTCTTTTTTGATCCCTACATTGTCTATCACCTCCATTGAACTGAGAATATACTCATATTAAAGGCTTTATTAATCAACTCTATCGATGTCAAAGAACACTAATGAAGGGGAATCTTCAAAAGATTCAATTTCAACTTCAATTACTTCAAATTCTCCAACCTCTCCCCAATCTGACAGACGTTCTTCAATATCTCATATAGTTGAAGCATTATCCCCCAATGCTGCAGTAATATCACCAACAAATACAACTGTTACATCTTCTAATATATCTAGTCCAGAACAAAGTGAATTGACTTCAACTTTACATAATTTAGAATCATCTGATATGAAAACTACAGTTAATGAAAATATAAATAAAATCAATAATAGTAATGATATCAGTAAGGAAAACCAAAAAGACAAACCTAATTCAAATGAGGAAAATGAATCCATTAATGAACAATCAAATCCAATTGTTTCAATAAAATCTCAACCTGGTGTCAATTTTATTCCAACAGATGAATTTCAAGCTTCATTTACAGGTGTTTCAAATAAGAATACTGATCCAGTATCAATTGTCTTACCTGATACTACTGAAAAATCAGAACCACATTTAAAGTCAGATAGAAATTTATCATCGAGTGGATCAAATGTTATTAATGGTATTGGTGTGGCATTAGGAATGTTTAATGATACTACTGCAACATCCAATACTAATAATGATATCAATGAAAAAAATCGTTCAAAAAATAATTTAGTTAAATCATCACCTTTACTATCATCAACTCCACCAACAGTTAGTAAAAGTTTAATTAGATCATACCCATTTTTAATATTGGTTTTAAAAGTATTGAATATTTTAACATGGAATGATGATTCAAAACATTTGTCAATTTTTCTAGTATTATTGACTACTTTTTCAGTATTATATTATAAACCTTTGATTATATATTTAGGCCATTTATTACCAGTTTTTGCATTATGGGTTTATTCTGAATGTAAATCTTACATTAAGGAACAACAACAAGATTTTTCAACTTTAGACGATATAATTCAAACAATTACATTAATTTCACAACGTGCAGATATTTTAGTTTCACCAATCGTTGAATTAGATTTAACCGCTGGTGATTTAAAGAGATTGTTATTCACAACAGTGTTTTTATCACCTATTTATGTCGTTATAAGTTTCTTTATTTTACCACCAAATAAAATGTTATTATCATTATCATTTTTAGTACTTACATATCATTCTAAATGGTCCAAGATTACTAGAAGTTTGTTATGGAAATCAAGAAGTTTTAGATTATTATGCTTTTATTTAACTGGTTTAGATTTTGAAAATTCAGGACTGAATAAGGCTTCAACATTATTTAACTTGAACAAGAAATTATCTTCAAGATTTGGGAAATCAAATAATTCAGATTCACCAAACTCACCAAATTCTAATAATTCAAAATCATCAGTTTGTTTTACTTATGTAATTTATGAAAATCAAAGACGTTGGTTAGGTGTTGGATGGACTCCAAATTTATTATCATATGAAAGAACTCCATGGACTGATGAGTTCTTAAATGAATCAGAGCCAATAGACTCCTTTGAATTACCCGTTTTACCATTATCAATAGATATCCAAGATAATGAAGAAGAAAGTGTTAATACTAAAGGAATGGTATGGAGATGGGTTGATAAAACTTGGAGATTAGATTTAACTAATGATGGTGCTATTCAACTATCATCAACTAAACCAAGAACAACAGCTAATCCTAAAGCAGATAGTGGTTGGATTTATTATGATAATACATGGAAAAATCCATCAACGGAGGATGGATTTGCTAAATATACTAGAAGAAGAAGATGGATAAGGACTGCAGAATTAGTTTATGTTGGTAAAGAGAGAAATAATGCATCATTCAAACTTGATTCTAAGGGTAAACCCTCTAAAATAAATAATGAAACATCTGTACAGTCAACTAAAAGTACAGGGAAATCGGTAAATTTTGCTGATAGTTTAGATAAGGATAATGATGTTAATGAGAGTGATTCTAATATATCGATTGAATCAAAAACTAGAAAGGGAGGACTGAAAAAATCAGATTCTAGTGAAGTTAAAAAGAGAAAATCTTTGAGGTTTGAAGAACCTGTTTAGTTTATGTATGTACTGTAATGTATTTAATGTAGTTTAAAATTACTAATTCATGAATTTAAATTTATTTTTTCCAAATAACTATAAAACAAGATATTTACAAGATTATTACAACTAATCGATGATCTTTTTAGCATACATCATCTTTTCTTCAGTTGGATTCAAGAATCTACCCTTCTTAAACATGTAAATTAATAAAATTGTTGATGCAACTGAAAGAGAGTACCAAGTGACCAAATAATTCATATGATTGTTCTTATAATCAATCTTTGGAACTTTACCCAATGGAACACCAGCATTAATAAATTGTAATGGATTAAATTCATCAGCAGTATCAAAAGGTTTTGAGGTATCAATAACATCTGGATGAAAATCATTATCTTTATTTAAATTATTAGAATTAGTTTTTGAAGATGATCTCCAAAATGCCCAACTACTAGTCTTTGCAGCTGCATCATTAACAATATCCGATAATTTCTTTTCATTATTTAACCATTCAGGTCTGTCATGATAATTTTGAAGAACTTGTAAATAGACATTTTTTGTACCTAATTCCTCTGCCATTGCATCAGCATCTAAATATTGATATAATTTTGAATGTTTTTCATGATCTAAATGGAAAATACCCTTAGTTGGAGCAACTCTAACAACACATTCAACTGTTATTTCACCCTTTGGACATGATAAATGTTGTAAATTTCTTGATTGTGGAACAACCTTATCAGCAGATATCCATCCTCTATCTAATAAAACATCACCGCCTCCATTACTTTGAACAAATGGACATATAAGTGTATAACCTTTCTTACCATCATGTAATCTTGGTCCAACATAAACTTCTCTACTATAATCAAAATGTCCTGTTACTAAAACTTTCCTATATTCAAGATTTGGTAAATCTTCCTTTGTTAAATTTTTTGGTAATGGAATTGGTTTATAAGTTAATCTATCTTCACATTCTGCAACCAATTGATTCTTCCATTTGAGTCTCTTAACTTGCCAAGTACCTAATGCAAATGTAATAATTGGTGCTAAACATAATAAACCAAAGAAAACTTTCCTACTTGTAGTTCCTGAAAATTCAATGTTTTGTGATAATTGTTTCTTACTTTTCATTGGACTCCAGTCAACATTTGCTGTTTTAACTGTAGCATATTTTCTCTTCAGCGTTTTACCAGGTACATCCCTGATCTTGAATAATTTAAATACTCGATTCATAGGTAATATTGGCACTGCTTTTATGAAAGAAATGAAAGTTATACTAATTAATGTGGAGATCCAATATAACTAAAAAAATTTATGGCGATGTTAACTAACTAATTTTCATCCTGGAACTGTTTTCTTTTATATTTCTATATTTATTACAATCAGATATATACACATTAATATACATTATAAAGTTTTAGATACATCAACTGCAGCTTCTCTTAATAACTGGAGTGATGAAACGTTTCTTCTTTCGTTCATAAAACATACCTCTTCCCAAACCAAACCATGTAATTTTGACTTCTCATTGAACATTTCCTCTAATTCTTTCATTTCATCTCTGCTACCAAATTTAAGCAAAACTGCATAATAATAAATGTAACCATCACCATAGAGACTATCTTGACCTAAACAAGCTTTGAAAAATTGATATGCTCTGTCTATTTTCCCAGATTTCCACAAATCTTTAGCAATAGTGAGTACAACTATTGGATTATCTTTAGTCTTTTTCAATGCTGAAGAATAAACATTTTTGATTTGTTGTTTTGTTGCAAGTTTGATATTATCACACCAAAGTAATGGAGATGTGGGGATAATTGATAATGCCCTAGCTAATAATCTCAATGCATGATCCTTGTTATTAACATCCATTTCAAGTTTAATTTTGGAGTGATACAGTATATCAGATTTTGAATGTTTTGTTAATCCTTCATCTAAAATTGATCTTGCTTTAATTATATTTTTATTGAGCTTGTAATAGTACGATGAGAGTGCAATGTAAAGTTTTTCATTGTCATCACATAGTTTGATACCTTGATGGTAAACTTTCTCAAGAATATGATGTTTATCACCAGATAATATAAGATCACCCTTAGCAAGATAAAGTTTTGGCTCTTTTGGATACAAATTCAAAGCTTTTTCAAGTGTAGCTAGAGCAACTGAGTTATCAACAAATCTTTTCTCAATGGAAACTTTTTTCAGGAAGAGCTCAACACTTGGTGTAGTTATAGCTTCCATACAATCATCTAATAAATCTAAAACAATTTGAATTGATTTATTATGTTTCATTTCAAAATCAATTGTATAAATCCATAATTTTTCACTTTTTGGATTTTTAATTAATGCATCAGATAATGTAGATTTAATTTGATCAAGATCAAAATCATATTTAATCTTATCATCAATATAATTGATATAAAGATCAACATTATCAGGTAATACTGATATCGCCATTTCATAAATTATAAACAAATCTTTGTATTCCTTTGACTGTTTTTTGAAAATAATCCATTCTCCCCATCCAGTTACATTTGTAGGGTATAATGATGTAATAAAGAAGAACAATGCATTAGATATTATAGGATGATTAGAATGATGATATGATTTAGCCTTCTCAATTAGAGATTCTGCAGATTCTTTACAATTTTGTAAAGCTTGTAAAACAATTTGACGACAAGTTAGTGAATATTCAGTTTCTTCACAATCTTCAGCTTGTTCAAACCAGTTGATATCATTTATACCGTTAACAGATTCAAATAGCTTCTTTAAATAATTCTCAATTTTAACTTCATTTGATGAAAACTTTTCTTCAATTTTGGAAATTTGTATCCATATAAGATACTGATTTGTTAATGGGAAATTATCAACTGCATTTTTCAATGTTTCAATTGCCGTTTTAGGATCTTGTAGTTCCGATAATTTAAACAACAGTTCAATAGAACTTGGAATTAGAGTTATCGCCTTTTCTAACATTTTAATAGCAATCAATTTATCACTTTCAGCTTCTGCGATTTTCATCCATAGTTCAACTGATCTCGGTAAAAACTCCAATGCTTTCCTTAAAATTCTCAATTTAGATATATTATCAGTTTCAAGTTCCACTGCTTTAATCCAAAGCTTCAATGATTTGTAATTATACTTAATTGCATCAGCTACAATAACTTTACTAGTAGGAATATCATTCAAATTAATTTCTAAATTAGTTAACCATATATCCTCAGATTTTGGACATAATTCACAACCCTCCTGTATAAGTTCTTTAGCCCTTTTGATCTTTTTAGCATCAAATTCTAATTTAGCACTTGCAATCCAATTTTGTGGATTATGAGGATTTAATTCTCTAAGTTTTGTAAATAATTTTCTTGCTTTTTTATAATCGCCAATTTTATAATGAGAATTGTTAGTTTCTTGTAAATTTTCCAAATAAGTATTCTTATCAATTTCATCAGTTGATGATAATACTTTACCACCTAAACGAAGTTGTGTCTCTAATAATCTATCCTTGGCAAGAGATAATTCGAAAAGATTGACTTTTGAATCTACTTCAACACTGATATTATTATTTTTCATATTTTCCTTTGTTGTATCATTATCAGTCTCTTCATTATCATTGTTTAGAGAAAAGTCTGTTTCACCTGCATTTTGAAGATCCAATGTAATTCGATCTGAATTTCTATAAAATCGTTGTTTTTGTTGAAGTTCATTTCTCAGTCTTTTATTTCTTCTTGTAAAATCCCCAGATTCAGGTAAATTCAACCACTGTTCCTCCGATATTGTAGCCAATTCCTCTTTAACATCTTGAAATTGATTAGAAATTTCTTTTAGTGAATATGCTAATGAGTTTTTATCAATATCTTTTGTGTCATCATTAATATTATCATTGATACGTTTAAGCTTTTTATTTCTTTGATTTTGTAAATGTTGTTCAACTTCATCGTATATTTTATCAGCTTCTATATTCTCTTGCTCTGCATTAGAAATAACTTGACGATAATTTCCACCAACATCATCGAATTGTCCATTACTATTATTATCATTATAATCTACTTTTTCATATGTTGTAATTGGTAAATTTTGTGATATTTGGAAATTATTAGTAGTTCCAAACCCAGTTGCACCTCTACCAATACCAGCAATGTACCCAGGAGGAGGTTCCTGATCCAAGAAATCAAGATTGATCATCCTAACTGTCTATACCTCTCAACCAATGTCTCTCTCTCTCTTTTCCAGCACTAAACAGCTATGTTAAAAGTAAGAAATACATGTAGTAAAAAAAGCGGAAATTTCAATGAAATTCCAAAATTCCCGTTAAATTTCCGAAGAACAAATTTTTTTTTTATTTTTCACCTCAAAAAAATTTATTTTCTATGAAACCAATTTGAAGCAGTAGAAGTTGTAGAAGAATAAGTTGTACAAGTTTTTAATATATTGGTAAAGCAATTAGATCTAATATACACTTTTGCAATGTCTAAAAGAGATGCATCTGAATTTGAAGGAGATCATGCTGAAAGTAAGAAAAATACAGCAAATAAAAATGTAGATATTGAAATGGCAGATGATGAAGATGATGATATTGCAAAACAATTAGGTATTGAAGGTGAAATGGAAAATTTATCAGGTGATGATTATGATAGTGAAGGTGAAATTATTGAATTAGATCAATCTGATGAAGAATTGGAGAATTCTATTGATCAAGATGGATTAATTAATAAAGTTAAAAATCAAACACAAGAAGGTGAAGATGTTGAAAATGGGTTATATTTACCACATAGATCAAGACCATTAGGACCTGATGAAGTTTTAGAGGCAGATCCAACTGTTTATGAAATGTTACATAATGTTAATATGCCATGGCCATGTTTAACATTAGATATTTTACCTGATAATTATGGTAATGAAAGAAGAAGTTATCCAGCTAAAATGTTTGTAACAACTGCAACTCAAGCATCAAGATCAAAGGATAATGAAATGATAATAATGAAATTATCCTCATTATCTAAAACTCTAGCAAAATCTGAAGATGATGATGAAGAAGATATTGATGATGAAGATGATGAAGATGATAAATTTAATCCAATTTTAGAGAGTGAAACTATACCATTAAAGTATACAACTAATAGAATTAGAGTTAATCCATTTGCAAGTAAAACAAATGAATATTTAACTGCTACTATGTCAGAAAATGGTGAAGTTCATATATTTGATATTTCATCACAATTTAAAGCATTTGATACACCAGGTTATGTTATTCCAAAGACAAGTAAGAGACCAATTCATACAATTAAAAATCATGGTAATGTTGAAGGTTATGGACTTGATTGGTCATCAGTTGAAGATGGATCATTATTAACAGGTGATGTTTCAGGTAGAATTTATCTTACACAAAGAAATAATAATAAATGGAATACTGATCGTACACCATATCAAATTAATGATTCATCAATTGAAGATATTCAATGGTCAAAATCAGAGAAGACAGTTTTTGCAACTGCAGGATGTGATGGATATGTTAGAATATGGGATACAAGAACAAAGAAGCATACACCATCATTAAATGTTTTAGCATCAAAAAGTGATATTAATGTTATATCATGGTGTGATAAAATTGATTATTTATTAGCATCAGGTCATGATGATGGATCATGGGGGGTTTGGGATTTAAGAAATTTTAAACCAAATAATCAACCATCACCAGTTGTTTCATATGATTTCCATAAATCACCAATTACATCAATTTCATTTAATCCATTAGATGAATCAATTGTTGCAGTTTCATCTGAGGATAATACAGTTACATTATGGGATTTAGCAGTTGAAGCAGATGATGAAGAAATTATTCAACAAAGAAAAGAAAGTAAAGATTTAGATGATATTCCACCTCAATTATTATTTGTTCATTGGCAAAAAGATGTTAAAGATGTTAGATGGCATAAACAATTACCTGGTACTTTAGTTAGTACAGGTACTGATGGTTTAAATATTTGGAAAACTATTTCCGTTTAAATAATGTTTTATATTATATATATATATATATATTATAGAAATCTGTACAATTTAAATCTCGTTATAAGGTATATAAAAAAAGGAAAACTATGAAGATAGTAAAGATGAAGTTTCATTAATGATATTATTATGATTTGCATTAAGTAAATTCTCTTCAGCAATAAGTAATTCAGCATTAGCTTCAGTTAATTCAGTTGGATAATTCATTTGAAAATAGAGACACAGTGCAAGTAATATCAATTGTAAAATAGCTGATACGAAATAAGGTAACCAAGAACTCCAAACTGAATTTGGTTGTGTCCATAAACTATAACTCCAAATAAATCCACCAGGAGTTTGAATCAACATCATTGGAACAGATAAACTACCTGGATGTTTGATTTTATAAGTAGTTAATAATTGAGGTAAGAATTGTATCAGTGCAAATAAAGTTGATAATAATCCCGATATATTAGCAAATAACATAAGTAATTCACGATTAATATAGATAATTGTTAAATATATGATAATTGAGATATTAACCAATATATAGAATATAAATATTTTAAAATTTATAACTAATTGATGATGATTAATAGCTGGTTCCCTTAAAGAATTTGAAGTTGCAAAAAGACAAAGAATGAAAATTAGAATACCACCAATTGCTTGACTTAAAATTTGAATAAAACCAATCATTGAATTTGTGCATTGAAAAAAATTGAGAGATGATCTACAACAATCCCTTGCATCCATTGTTACGATATATATATTAATGAAGGCAGAGAATGCTGATAGAGAGCCTAAAAGTAAATAAGTTGGAGACAGACCTTCACTTGATCTTCTTCGTATGACTTTAACGTGTTGTGGGATATAGGAACCAAATATCCCCAAAGCCATCATTACCCCTATTGAGAGTGACACCACTGTCGGATGTTGAAACACTGCACAGTCCATTACTCTAATAGTTTCCTAAAAGAGCAATCAGCAAAGACTCTAAAGGTTACCAATATTCATGTAGACAGACAGTACTTACCTTACCTAATCAGACCGTGCACCGTACGCACTAAGTAAATTTAACAGCTTTGAAAAAAATACTCCTTTTTTGAGGGGAGAGTAATACATCAATAGCTCTCATTCTACTGGTAGGATATACTTACAATTCAACAACCAACAATGACTACTCCTACCGCTTTTGCTGAAGCTGCAAGATTCTCTGTCACCAATGCTGAACTTAGATTACGTGTGTTGAATTTATACAGAAGATATTTAAGACATTCAAGAGAATTTGTTAACAGTTATGATTTAGATATCCCAGCTTACCAAGTAAAGACTAAAATTAGACAAGAATTTGAGAGACATAGATTTGTTCAAGATTTAGCAATTAAAAATGTTCTATATATGAAGGGACAAATGGAATTTCAAGAATTAGTTAATTTTTGGAAACAACAATGTCATGTTATGAAATATTTTGAAGATTTTGAACATTATAGTTCAGTCTCAAATGATTCATTCGTTCAAAAATTCTTAAAAGGTGCAACTCAAGCTTAATTTATGGTATTACAATTATTAATAATAGTTATATCACAACATATATTCACTTCCCATTTTATACTATTTATTTATAAAAAAATCAATTAAAAATCAATTTAAAATCAGAATCAATTTTAAATAAAATATACATCCCTTCAATCATTCATTCTCTAAATATGATTTCATCTTTGTAAGACATTTATGTGTCATATCCTTATCAACAATCTTTAAAAATCTAACTAATTCAAATGCTGTATCAAAATCTTTTGATATAATTAATTTTTTCAATATCGTAATAACAATATCTTGATCATCTTTACTAATCTTTGATTGTTTATCCTTATTCTTATTATTCTTATTATTATTACCCTTAGATTTTGGCCTCTTAATATCAACTATACTATAATTATCACCAACTGTATCATATTTTTCATAATTTAACATTATAATGAAAAAATGTGCTGTAAGTCTTTGATTATTAGATTCTGCAAATAATTTATTAACAATATATCTTGGCCTCTCTTTACTTTTTTCAAAAAATATTGGCCAATAATGTGTTTCTGTCTTTTTCAAACAATTAAGTATTATATCATAAATTGATCCCGTAAGTTTAATTAATAAATATAATCTATCAAAATATTCATTCTTTAAATCAAATTCTTTATTATCATAACATTCCAGTAAATAATCAACCATTAATTTCTCTAAAACAAATTTGAAATTTTTGAATTTTGAAAATTTTTGATAAACTGTCTTAATATTAATTGCATTAGAATCTTCCTCTAAATGTTTAACTTTAATATTTGATTCAATATAATGATCAACAACATCAGCTAAATAATTTCTTCTAATTGTCTCTAATTTTAAATTAATTCTATCAAAACATTCAACTTCAATTCCAAAAACTATATTTTGAAATGGTATAGTAGTAAGTGGATATGGACAAACTCCTGAATATTTAACAATCGTCTTAATTCCATTATCTAAATTTATAATATCATTTCCAATACTTATATTAATAGATTTTAATTTTAACATATCAATATCATCACTTAAATTATAATGTAATAATTGTGATCCATCAAATAGACAAATTAATGAATTATTCAATTTATGAACATATTCAACACTATCATTAATTAAATAAATATTATAAGAAAATGTAAATGATTTTGGCATTTTTTCCCTTTTGATATAATAAAGATCAGTATTTGATAAAAATAATATATCAGTTTCACTAACTTTTATAATTGTACCATAATTTAAAACAATCGATTCATCACTTTCTTTAAAGCATGCACTTAATTGATAAACTGTAGATTTTTGAATAATTATTGATGATTTCATTAATTTTAATGATCTTTCATTTATTAATTTACCATTACCATTACCTAATTCTTCATTATTAATTTCTCTATCCTTCAATTGTGTTGATAATTTTAAACTCCATGTATAACAATTAATCTTATTAGTTATAACAAATAATGTATCAGTGAAAATATCAATATTAAAATTAACAAAACTCTCATTATCATATGGAGTATCAATAAAATTAAAATTCCAAATTATGAATTCAGAACTAAAATTTTCATGTTTCTCTAAAATCTTATTTGAAAATATAACAACTTCAGATTTATTATCATTATCTCGATTATTTTTATTATTATTATTATTACCATTACCATTACCATTACTATTGAAACCTAATATTAAATAATTATTCCACCAAAGACATTTTCTTGCACTTGTCTCAATTTTTTCAAATTTATTTGTAGTATCTTGATTAATTTGTAAAAATTTCCACATTTTAGTTAAATTATTGAAAATTATAATATCATAATTACCAATAATACAAACATAATTACCATCATTACTAACACTTGTTGATCTTATTGTATGATTATGTAATCTAAATGATAATGGTAATAATTCAGTTAACCAAATTTCAGTTTCCTTATTTGTTATATCATTTATATTATAATTATAATGATGATGTTCAATTAATTTTTTTTCATAAGCTTTAAAAATATGAATTTTATCATTATCATATAATAATGGACGTTTGATTGATAAAAAATTAAATCCTTCACCATTATTTATAATTGTTAATGAAATTGTTAGAATTTCATTTGAATTATTAATAATTATTAAATTTTTTGGACTTAAATAATTAATTTTAACACAATTTGTAATTTTCATATGATCATATTCAAATGTTGAAAAATTTAAATTACCTAAAAGTGAATAAATATTCCATCCATTATCAAAATGAACTAAAAATGAGTCACCATTTGGATGTAATTGTAAATTTAACGGTGATTTAGATGGTAAACATTTCTTTATCATTTTCAATAATTTAAATGTGAAATTATCATAAAGTTTATATATCAATATATCACCATTTTCCAATAATAAGTAAATTAAATTTTTCAAATGATTCATTAACCCTTTAATAACTTTTATATTATCATTCGATTGACATTTAAATAAACATTTAACAGTGAAATTAAAATTCGATAATGAATTTCCACTATGATGTGCAATTAAAACATCAGAAAATTCATTTATCCATAAGAAACAATTAAGATCATAATTATATTCCATTTTATTAATTTCTCCACCATTGTTACAATTAACATCTTTAAACCATTCAAAATCTTTTAAATCTCTATAATTATTATCCTTATCACTTTTACCTTCATCATTATTATTTTTGTTATTTAAATTAATTATTTGTAATGAATGTGGATCTTTATTAATTAATAATAAATCCATACTACTTGTAAAACAATAATCAATTACATATGTTGAAATATTGAAAATTAATTTTAATCTTAAACCTAAATCATAAATTGGTACTTCACCATCATCAACTCCAATAAATGAATCAATTAAACTTTTAACAATACCATTATTACCACTGGTATTATTATTATTATTATTATTATTAACAAATTTTTTATTAATACCACCATAACCAAATGAATCATCAACATAATCACTTAATGGATAACCATTTTGTACAATTTTAGAATTTTTATCATAAATTGTAAGCAATTCACTATCACTACCATTTAATTTAAATGTATAAATAAGTAAAATATTTAAATTTGTCATAATTGCAATTGTTTGTTGATTTGGTGATAATTTAATTGATTTATTAAAACCAAATTTCTTAATTGATTCATTTGATCTAATATGTGCATTAATTGGTACTTTATGATTCCAATCAAATAAATAAATTGATCTATAAGTTATTATAAAATATGGTAAATTATTTGAATAATTTGTTAAAATTTCAATTATTTCATCGTTATGAGGTTCAGGTTTATATTCATGTTTAACTTTTTGATTAGAAGTTAATTTATCCAAATCTTCAGTTTGTGGAAGTCGTTGAATAGTCTCAATTGATGATGGCCAATGCATTGTTCATAGAAGAAGTTTTTAGTAAAAGTAAGTTACTAAGTCGATGAAAAATATATATAAGGGAGCGTCTGGGTATTCTTTTATTTACATAGTAAAATAATATTTTTTAAGATTATTAGATACTAGATATACATTTAGGACAAATTATATAATAAATTCAACTATCAATGCTTGTTTGGAGTTGAATATATATACGTGTATATTACATTGGAAAAGTAATTGAACAGAAAAAAAAAATTGATATGCTTATAAGAATATGAATATGGAAATTGAGTTATTAACTATGAATTTATTGAATTATTGATTGACATTAATAAAGTTCTAATAAACCAAAATAAATCTCTAAGAAATTGGATCCAAACAAGCCTTGTATATGTAGATGAATTTTTATTTTAGAAAGAGAGGTTTTGATAAAAGATAAAGAATAAAAGTAGAAAAGTTGAAGTAAGAGGAAGGAAAAAAAAAGAAAGGAAAGAAAAGAAATGGAAGAAATCAATTGAATTAAGTAGTTTATTCATCTACTTGATTTTGTTCATCAAAATCAAGATCATCATCTAAACCTGTTGCATCTTGATATTGTTGATATTCACTAACTAAATCATTCATATTTGATTCAGCTTCAGTAAATTCCATTTCATCCATACCTTCAGAAGTATACCAATGTAAGAAAGCTTTTCTTTTAAACATAGCACTAAATTGACTACCAACTCTTCTAAATATACCTTGAATTGAAGTTGAATTACCAACAAAAGTTGCTGCCATATCTAAACCACTTGGAGGTACAGAACAAACTGAAGATTGAACATTATTTGGAATCCATTCAACAAAATAATCTTGATTTTTAGTTTGAACTTTATGCATTTCATCTTCAACTTCTTTAACACTTGCATTACCTCTAAAGAAAGCAGCAGCAGTTAAATATCTACCAGTTCTTGGATCTGATGCAGCCATCATATTTCTTGGATCAAACATTTGTTGAGTTAATTCAGGTACTGTTAAAGATCTAAAAGATTGTGAACCTTCAGCAGTTAAAGGAGCATGACTAACCATAAAGAAATGAAGTCTTGGGAATGGAACTAAATTAACAGCTAATTTTCTTAAATCTGAATTTAATTGACCTGGGAAACGTAAAGAAGTTGTAACACCTGACATAACTGATGAAACTAAACGATTTAAATGATCATATGAAGGTTGATTAATTTTTAAAGTTCTAACACAAATATCATATAATGCTTCATTATCAATACAAAAAGTTTCATCAGCATTTTCAACTAATTGATGAACTGATAAAGTTGCATTATAAGGTTCAACAACTGTATCTGAAACTTTTGGTGAAGGCATAACTGAAAAAGTTGCCATCATTCTATCAGGGAATTCTTCTCTAATTTTAGATATAAGTAAAGTACCCATACCAGAACCTGTACCACCACCTAATGAATGAGTAATTTGGAAACCTTGTAAAGAATCACAACCTTCAGCTTCTCTTCTAACAACATCCATAACTGAATCAACTAATTCTGCACCTTCAGTATAATGACCTTTTGCCCAATTATTACCAGCAGAATTTTGACCGAAAATTAAATTATCAGGTCTAAATAAATTACCAAATTTTGAAGATTTAACATTTTCAATTGTTGCAGGTTCTAAATCAACTAATACAGCTCTTGGAACATATTTGCCACTTGAAGCTTCATTATAATAAACATTTAATCTTGATTTTTGTAATTCATTAGTACCAACATAATTCCCATTGGCATCTAATCCATGTTCATCACAAATAGTTTCCCAAAAGGCAGCACCTATTTGGTTACCACATTGACCTGTTGATAAATGAATCTATAATAAATAATTTAAATTTGAAAAACTTAATGTTAGTATTAACTTTTCAATTAAAATGGAAATGTACTATATAAGAAAAGTATTCATCCATATAATATACTATACAATACATACAATCTCTCTCATGGCAGTGACGTGTCTATAGATATCAAATACTATACAAACCCAAACAAACAAACCTCCCAAAAGACACCAAATCAAACGTACAAATGCAATCAAAATGAAAACAAAGCAAAATTTCACCAAAAAATTCCAATTTTCGCTGCTTTAAGAAAGGTAAACACAGTGATTACATAATTATATATACCACTATATATTACCACTATGGAATGTATATACGACTGAAACCTTCAACTTTACTCCTGCAACAGACACAGGTTGCAAATTCACGTAAAAATAATGCTACTCTACATCTTTCACAAATAGCTAAACATCGACATGGCCATAAAACTATTTGTCTTGAATTTTCATGACATATAACACAAATACCTAATTGATCATCATTTATCTCTTTCATTGAATCATTAGAAAGGTGTTCTTTATCTGTACCTAATCTCTTTAATCTCTGTTCAAGTAAATAATCAAGTAATTTCATATCATCAGTATAATATTTAGAAAAATTAGATCTTGTTAATTGTGATATTGGTACAAAATCCTTTTCGTGACCCATATGATACGTCATAATATGTTGTTCTTTCATATCTGTAAGTATATGATTAATATCGTTATTAGTGAATAATTCATGTATTTCTTCAGCAGATACTATAGATTCACTATCTGTTGGGATATCTTCATCATAATCATCTTCATCTTCATCTTCATCATCATCTTCATAGTCATTAGACTCATCGTTATCAGGTAATTCCGTATTTAGTAGTAAATGTGAATATATTCTCTTAAGATCCTCATCATTAATTTCATTTATATTCACTTTGTCATTATCATCATTATTATTTTCATTATCATTATCATTATTTAAATAAATACATTTAACACCATTTTCATCCTCAATTATTCTATATTTAACCACTTTTTTATTATCATTATTTCTATCATTCCCATTATTTCTTCTCCTAATTTTAGGAACATTTATAATTTTTAAAACAATTAATTTTATAAACTTCATAACTAAACCATTTAACATTTTCAATCTTCTAATTATAACCCATTTTAAAACACCACTCTTACTTTTTTCATCATTTTGTTTTTTGTTATTAATTAATTCAGGATTATTAATCATTTCATTATTATAACCATTAATTTTTAAATTTTTATTTTTTAAATTATTAATTTCCATTTGAATAAAATTATCAATTGGTAATAAAATATTTAAAGTTTCCATTATATAACATTGATTAATTGATAAATTTATAATAAATTCACCAAATTTAATTAATGCAGTATAAAAATCATCAGATAATAAAATATTAATTGAATCCCAATTAATTAATAAATTATTCATTGATAAATCATTAAATGAAAATTTAACAATTCCAGTTATTAAATAAATTAATAAACTTAAAATAATTAAATTTAAAATACAAAAATGTGGGAAATATCCAACAATTATTATAAATGGTATATTAATAATTTTACCATTAATTAAATTATATGAATAAAATCCTAATGTAAATAAACCAATTATTGATGATGTTATTAATTTATAATTTAATAAATTAAATAATCCTAATAAATGAATATTTAATTGATTTAAAATTGAAATTATTGCAATTATTAAAATTTCAATTGAAATAGAATTATTAGAATTTGATTTAGATTTTGTTTCAATTTCTTGAAATGCTAATGAATATTCAAATAATGTTATACCTGTCTCCATTGAAGGTTTTAAACCTGATGCAACTGATATAAATGTATCAAATATTTGACTAATACATAATGATAAATGTAATGATTTTAATATATTATTAGTACTAATATCAACATCACTAGTACTATCAATACCTATTTGATAATCCCATAATTTAATAAATATTTCATAACTACCATTTAATAATAAATAAATTGCAAAAATTCTTAAAATTATATTAGAAATTAATGGTAATCTATTATTTCTTCTACTTGATGCAAATATAACAATTCTATTCATTATAACTGCAGTTATCATACACATCATAGAAAATGGTGACATCCAATATGAAATAAATGCACTTGCACCCTCATTATTAATAGTATTTGTATCATCATTATCATTACTACTATTTTCTTTAGATTGTTGATAAATTGCATTTGAAAAAGAATCTAATAATCGTACAATAATCCAATTAGATTCAATATCTGATTCAATAACTGTTTCATTACCAGTCATTGTCTTAATAATCCCCTACCGATAAGAAACCACTTTAAGATAAAGCATTAAATTCATGTTAATTAAGATAAGATACTCTCTCATTTTAAGATGATGTATCCCATACAGTCGCGTCTGTGGGGTTGGTGATGATTTATTCATAATTTAATGTGGGATTATTATACAGAACATGATATATAATATATAAATATAAACTGATGTTATGCATATACAAGTAAGGAATAGAGCATAGAAGAATTTCTTTTGTGGGACGGTAATGGGAATATATTAATAAGATTGGTTTTTTCACAAAAGATATGCATTTAAATGGTATAGAATCAACGGATGTTAATGAATCAGTGGATTTAAAGATACCAAATCAATCATATGATAAAATTTTAGAAATTTGTAATTCAAATAGTAATTCAAGACTTAATTCATTAAATTTACCAAATCTAAAGAAATTTATAAATAATGAAGCAACTATTAAATTAGATGAAGGTTCAAGTGGTATTATTTTTAAAGTTAAATTAAAAATTGATAGGAAATCATATGTTTTCAAATTAATGAAAAGTGAAGAAGATGAAAAAGTGAATGATTTGAATAATAATGTTAAACCACTTTCAAGATCATCATCAATTAAAAGTAATAATAATAGTAGATTAAATTCATTAACTAAATCAATTTCAAATATTTCAATAAATTCAACAATTTCAACAAATAATATGGAAAATTTATCACTATTAAAAAATCATATAATTGATGATAAGATAATTGAAAGGAAAATTAAACCTGATTATACATTTGATTCATTAAATGAATATCTTATTATAAGTAAATTTAAAAACAAACATATAATTGAAAGTCATGGATTATTTAGATACTTTGAAGATGATGAAGATAATAATGATACTAATTCAATTGATAGTGAAATATCAATTAAAGAAGATGATCAACCACAAATATTTGATAATAAACCACAAAATATTGGAATTTTAATAGATTATCATCAAAATGGTGATTTACTTAAATTAATTACCAATATACGTAAAAAATCATTAATAATTTCAAATAATTTAAAAGATTTCATTATGTTACAATTAGTTGAAGGATTAAAATTTTTACATTTAAATGAAATAATTCATAGAGATATTAAACCTGAAAATATATTAATTGATAATTATGGTAAATTAAAATATTCAGATTTTGGTTATTCAATTGATATTAATAGAATTGAAGATTATCCAATTAATGATGAAAAATTTTTAATTAAGGGTACAAATTCATTTAAACCACCTGAAATTGTTAATTTAAAAATATTAAAGAAATTTCAAAATGATATAATAAATAATGATTGTAAAAAATTGAAAAAAATTGATATTTGGTCATTAATTATACTTTATTATCAAATTAAATTTCTTAATAAACCATGGAATTTATCATCAATTGAAAATGATAATAATTTTAAAAAATTTTATGAAAAATATCAATTAAATAAGATTAATTTATTAAAAACAGGATTTGAAATGAGTAGAAATTTTAATTTAAATGAAAGTTTTGGTAAATCAATTAATTCATTAAAGGATGATGTTATATTAGTTTTAATGAATATGATGAATCCTGATTATAATAAAAGATGGGGGATAATGGAAGTTTATAGATCAAATTGGATGTTAAGTGTTAGGATGAGTTTAGAAGATAATAATAGTAGTAAAAGTAATAATAAGGGTAAGATTGAAGAGAATGAAATTGTTAAATTACTTCGTATTGTGTAGGATATATATGTGTTAATGATATTCTTATTAAAATTAGAAAAGCTGGATATATATAAAGTATAATAGTTAATTATTATAATTATTGTTAACTCTGATTTAAATTGTTGAATGCTGTGAATTGAAGTTATAGAAATATCAATAGTGAAAATATAGTAAAGATAAGATAAGATAAGATAAGAAAAGATAAGAAAATAGAGAGATATATATTTGAAAAATTGTAAAAAAAAAGATAACGATGAGAAAAGATGTGATAATTTTCATTTATGGTAAATTAATATGTATATTTGAATCATTATTATGATTTAAAATATTGAAAACATTTAAATAATTTTTTTCATTATTATTAATATTTGGTAATAAATTAGCAGTAACATTATTTGAAATTACAACTTTATCAATTAAATCAATTTCTGAATCAATTTCTGAATCAATATCAGAATCTGAAATTAATTGTGAAGGAGATTCTAAAATATTTAAATCATGTAAATCATGTAAATCTATATCAGAAGATAAAGATATATTATTTAAATCATTTAAAATATCTAAAGTTTGATTAAGGAATGATAAATGTTTTTGTTTATTTAAATATTGAGTATTAATTTTGTTATAATTGATGGTAGATTTATTATTTAAATCACCATAAATAATTGATAAATCAATATTTGGATTTGTAAATCTATGATTAATAAGAGTAAATTTATTTAAAGATGAATTATCAGGTATTGTAAATGGAGAACATAATGATATTAAAGAATCATTTGAAATAATTGTTTCATTAATAAATTTTTTCGGAGTTGAGCCTATATTATTATTATTATTATTATTATTATTATTATTATTATTATTGATGTTATTATTCGAAGTAGTTGATGATGATTTTAGTGTTGAATTTGATTTTTTCTTTTGATTGTTACTATTATTATTAGAAGAAGAATTTTTGTGGTAGTTTCTGTTATGATGAATGATATTACTATTTAATTTTGAATTTAAATTTAAATGAATTATATCAGAATATTTATTATTATTATTATTATTAATATTATTATTATTAATATTATTATAAAAAGCAGATCTATCTCTTTTTGAAATATGAGACATTGTTATCAAATTAAAAGAGTTAAGAATATGAATATTATAAAAGTAAAGAAGAGTGGCAAAAACTGATATAAATATAAAAAAAGGGGATAAGTGCCCTCTTTTGTAGTTGTTCTAATGATAAATCATGGTATTAATTAATTTACGGTTAAAGGGATGATTCTATAATATAATATACTTATACTTATACTTATATACACTAGTCTGATAAAATTACCATTTTAAGAATTAGTATTATAATATATATAACATACTTCTCTCTCTTCCTTTTACTTTTAAAGAATAGTCCCATCGACGTAATTTAATACTTAGTTGCTATTCGGTATATTAACCGAGTTTATCTTATTTATTATTGCTTTGCTTATTATATTTATATATATATACTTACTCTTACTATCACAAATCATATTCACTAAATACTATATATTATATCATTTAGGTATACTATTTCATAACAATTAATTTAAAACCCTTTTTTTCAGCTCTTTAATTATATATACACACATTCTCTCTGTACATTAGTCTATTATTGTCATACTATTAATATCATATATTACATCAATACATTATTACATTTCTATACATATACATATACTATACTCTATCTATCTATCTATATTATGTCTTCATTATATGCATCTAACTTATCACATGATGACTTGAATAATTCAATTAATAAATTATCCCTAAATACTAATTTATTAGATTCTCATAATAATAATAATAATAATAATAATAATAATCAAAATAATAATAATAATATCTCAAATCCAAATTCTTCTTCAAATTTATCAAATTATTTTATTTTAAAAATTAAAAATTTACCACTTGATATATCAATTAGAGAAGCTTCACTTATATTCTCTCTATGTATTAATGATGTTTATTTTATTGATATAATTTATGATTCAAATTCAAATTTACCAATTATTTATTCAAAATTTTATTCAAAAAATATTGCAATTCAAGTTTTCCATTTATTAAATAATAAACAAATTTTCGGTATTAATTATCCAAAAATTATTTGTGAATTAATTGATCCTACTTCTACTTTTAATAATAATAATATATTTACAAATTCATTCACTTCAACTCAAAAATCTTCTCCAATATCTAAAAATGATTTAAATCTTAATTCAAATCTTAATTCAAATCTTAATTCAAATCTTAATATTAATACAAATATAAATTTAACTCCAATAAATACTACAAATAATTCATTCTTATTTAATGATGATATAATTAACAACAATTCAACATCAAATACAACTATAATTAATAATTCAAATAATAAAAATTCTCCAACTAATAATACATTTAATGAATTATCTTTATTATTAAGAATACCTCCACCAATTAATCCAGCTGATCAAAATCCTCCTTGTAATACATTATATGTCGGTAATTTACCACCTGATGCTTCTGAAATTGAATTACGTTCATTATTTAAATCTCAACCAGGCTTTAAAAGATTATCATTTAAATCAAAACAATATTCAAATACAAATGGTACAATAACTAATAACAATAATAATCATGGTCCAATATGTTTTGTTGAATTCGATGATATATTAATGGCAACTAAAGCTTTAGCTGAACTTTATGGTAAAACATTACCTTGTCAAGAAAATAATTCAAATAATTCTTCAAAAAGTGGTATAAGATTAAGTTTTAGTAAAAATCCATTAGGTGTACGTAGTTCAAATCAACAAAGAAGAAATTTACCTCAATCAAATAATAATAATAATAATAATACTAATAGTACGAATACAACCAATAACAACATTCAACCATCATATCATAGAACTAATTCATTACCAATTCAATTACCAATGGTTAATAAATTAACAAATATATCAAATAATAATACACCAATACCAACACCAACAGCAAATACTTTCCAAAGTTTTAATAATTTAAACAATAATTTCAATAATTTCAATAATAATAATAATAATAATAATAATATTAATAATAATAATAATAATTTATTGAATATGAATATGACAAATTTAAATAATGATTTGAATAATCAAATTAATAATTACAATTTAAATACATTAAATCTGAATACTACATCTTTTAATGAATTAAATTCCAATAACTAATAAACAAACTGCTTCTTTTATCAATTTTCTTTTTCGTCTTTTTTTCCAATATATTGTCTCTTATAATCTTCAATAGACTTTCCTAAAGTCATTGTATTATAAATTACAATATAATATGCTATTTATATAAATACTATACTATACTGTATATATATTATTATCCCCTGTATACTACTACTTAATTTAACTTTATACATTGATTAACACCTTTATATTCAGGTACTTCAAACCCCCATTTATCTGCAATACTCTTACTTATAAATCTACCACCTAAATAATGATTTGTATTTGGGGAAATTTTTAATGAACATGGTTTTGGAGCTGTTAAACTAACTAACATATCAGGCATATAATTTTCAGTTATAGAATCTTTAATTGGTCCATTATCAACATCCCATCCACTTGGTATATCAACTGCAATGATCTTTTTATTTTCATTTTCATTCTTTGATTTAATTATTTGTGATAATATTGAATCAAATGGATCTCTTAATGGTGGATGAAATGAAAATCCAAACATTGAATCAATAATTAAATTAGAATTATTTAAAATTTCCATATTCAATGTATCATTAATATCAATATTAAACATTTTTAATTGATTAATTAATTTACTATAAAATGGATTTTTACCCTTAATTGGATAAATTACATTAATTTTTTCATATCCAAATAATTTTAAATGTCTTGCTGCAACTAATCCATCTCCTCCATTATTACCAGGTCCACAAATAATTATTGCATTTGGGTATTTTGTTGGATTATATTCATTGAAAATACTTTGTGCAACTGATAATCCTGCTAATTCCATTAATTGTTCTAATGTATATCCTAATGTAGACATTAATGATGCATCTAATTCAGCTGCAGTTTTGGCACTTAATGGTTCCATCATTGGTGTGTTTGGGTGTGTTGTCCTAAAAGAAGATAGTGATTATTAAATTTGATTCTTTTTAAAAATCATGTTATTTTATATATCTCATCCCTTGGCAATTGTCATTTTTTTTTTAATCAGCCGCCAGTAGCACCGCACCACCCACCTCTACCAGGGCATCGGTTATAATTTTGAGTTAGTATTGATTAATGATATAACCTTCTTTATTTCCAGTTTTCTGTAGGTAATATAATATATACATATATAATCGTGGTACGGCAGTCGAATATATTGACACATCCTATTATATATATATAATATTTTGAAGGCTCATTAACATAATTCACCCCATAATACCATCTATTCCTTCATCCCTCTCGATTCCAACTTTAACACTTCATCTATATATACAATTCATCATCAACACACAATACTTCCCACAGACATAAACCACACATACCATATATATAGAAGAGTCCCATATAGAGAAGTACTAGTAGATCTTATCTTTTGTACATAACATTAAAACAGATGAGCCTCTTCTTCTATTTCGACGCGACTGCGCAAACGCGTTAATTTTTCCCAAATTTCTCAAAAATTCACTTTTTTTCCTTACAGCAAATTGAAAATTATATAAACAACGAATCAACAACAACACCTGCATGATATTATTTTTAATAAATAACACTATTTCTATCGGCAATGACAGGATATATTCGTAAGAAGGATAATAGAAGAGGTATAAGGTTTAACCTCCTAGTTACTGGTACACAAGGAACGGGGAAAACTACTTTTATTAATTCATTATTAGATCAAAATATTTTACCTCATAGATATCAATATAATAATAATGGAAATAAAAATAAATTATCACAACACAAAACAATACCTAAAACAATTACATATTCTAATATATCTGCATTGAATGCTATTGATTTAAATAATTCATTTGATCCAACAAATTCTCACTTAGAACCTGGTATTGCAATTACTGAAACATCAGTTGAAATAATTGATGATGATAATACAAAAATTTTATTAACAATAATTGATACACCAGGTTTTGGTGATAATTTTGATAATAATATTTGTATTGAAGAAATTTGTAATTTTTTAGAACAACAATTTGATTTAGTTTTAGCTGAAGAGACAAAAGTTAAAAGAAATCCAAGATTTGAAGATACAAGAATTCATTGTTGTTTATATTTTATTGAACCAACAGGTCATGGATTAAAGGAATTAGATATTCAATCAATGATTAAATTTTCAAAATTTGTTAATATTATACCAATTATTTCAAGAGCTGATTCATTTACAATTGATGAATTAAAAAAATTTAAAAAAAATATTTTATTAGATATTGAAAGATTTAAAATTCCAATTTTCCAATTTCAAACTGATGATGATGAGACTGATATTGATTTAATTGAAGAATCTAAATATTTATCAAATTTACAACCTTTTGCAATTATAACTTCTGATTTAGAAGGTATTATTAATGATAAAAAAACACGTATTAGAAAATATCCTTGGGGTGTAATTGATATCAATGATACAAATGTTTCTGATTTCCCAGTTCTAAAATCTGTTTTATTAGGCTCTCAATTACAAGAACTAAAGGATATTACACATGATTTTCTTTATGAAAATTATAGAACTGAAAAATTATCAAGTGTTGTAGATTTGAAAAATAATTTTACAGATTCAAATTCTAATGAATTTTCATCTCAAATACCTTCAATGTCAAATTTAGCTGAAATTGCAAAATCAAAATCAATGGCAAAATTCGATTTACAAGCTAAAAGATCAAATATTGATGAGTTATCAGAATCTTTAGTAAAATCGACTATTGATGAATCAAATATAATAAGAGAAGAAGAGGAAGAAGAAGAAAATAATGATAATGATGAGCAACCTATTAAAGAAGAAAATGAAACTCAATCAGATATTGGAAGTATGGCTAACACTCCACAATCAGTACATCGTGAAAGTTTACATTCCGAAGTTTCAAGTGCATCACAATCAACATTAATTAAACCTTCAATTATTAATAGAAGTGCAACAAATTCACCACAATTATCAATTAATAGTAATAATACTAATAATAATGGATCATTTATTGGTAATTTTCAAGTACCACAAGCACAAATTGATGCAAAAAAATTACGTAAAATTAGTGATACAGTTCCATATATGTTAAGACATGAAACAATACGTAGTAAACATGCAAAATTAGAGGAATTAGAACGTCAAAGTGCAATTGAATTAGCTAAAAAGGCAGAAGAATTAGAGCGTAAGGCAAGAGAATTAAAATTACGTGAATCACTTTTAAGAGAACGTTTAGAACAAAGTAAGGCTAAATCATTAACATCAAGTAGTACTGTTAGTGTTCAAAGTATTGTTCAAAGTAAAAATGTTGATAATGATGATGTTCAAACTGAGACAAGTTCAAATAAATTTATTGATTCTACTGATGATAATTAGATAATCTTTTTATAACCATATAAACTATATAACTATAACTATACCTCTTAATATATCCCAATCTATCTTTTTAAACTCTTTTTTAATTTGCATAATATGCACAATAAAATGGTCTCAGTGAAGGTAAGGCACACGATTTATTGTAAAACGCGGCGGAATTCTTAGTTTCCACTGTAACGATTAAATTTGCTATTATATACGGGTTTTAAGACAACTTGTTTCTTCTTAATACTTTGACTAATTATTCTTTGATTAAATGAATATTCTAAGAACACAAACAAAAATGGCATCAAAGGCAACTTCAATTGAATTTGAATCATTAAGTAAATGGACAAATGATTTTAAATCAGATATTAAAACACAAATTGGTGGATCAGTTTTACAACATTCAAATATTGAAGATGTTTTAATTAATAGAGAAAGAGAGATTAAAGATGTTAACGTTTTCAATAATAAAATTGAGATTGAAGGTTTACCAGTTATGGATCAAAAAGCATCAGGTAGATGTTGGCTCTTTGCTGCAACTAATTTATTACGTGTTTATGCAATGAAGAAATATAACTTAAAAGAATTTAAATTATCACCTTCATATCTTTTCTTTTATGATAAATTAGAGAGAGCTAATTATTTCCTTGAACAAATTATTGATACTCATAAAGAACCTGTTGATTCAAGATTAATTCAATGGTTTTTAACAGCACCTGTTGAAGATGGTGGTCAATTTACAATGATGACACAAATTGCTGATAAATATGGTATTGTTCCAGATCAAATTTATCCTGATAGTTTTAATACAACAACTTCAAGAGTTATGAATAAAATGGTTAATTTTAAATTACGTGAATATGCAATGACTTTACGTAACGCATTAGCCAAGGGTGAAGATATTACTGAAATGAAATTAGGTATGCAAAAGGAAATTTATCGTTTACTTACAATGTTTTTAGGTAATCCACCAAAACCTAATGAAGAATTTACCTGGGAATTTTATGATAAAGATGGTAAATATCAATCAATTAAATCAACTCCAAAGAATTTTTCAAATGATGTCTTAGAATTTAAAACACCAGAATATATTTCTTTATTAAATGATCCCAGAAATGATTATAATAAAATGATTAAAGTTGATAGATTAGGTAATATTTATAATGGTGAAGCAGTTAAATATTTAAATTTAGAAGGTGAAAAATTAGCTCAAGCAGTTATTAATCGTATTAAAAATAATAAACCAGTTTTCTTTGGTAGTGATACACCAAAATTTATGGATAAAACTCGTGGTATAATGGATACAGAATTATGGGATTTCCAATTATTAGGTTATGATATTAATACAATGTCAAAGAAGGATAGAGTTTTATATGGACATTCATTAATGACACATGCAATGTTAATTACTGCAGTTCATCTTGATGAAAATGGTAAACCAATTCGTTATAGAGTTGAAAATAGTTGGGGTACAAAATCTGGTAAAGATGGTTACTATATTATGACTGAAAAATATTTCCAAGAATATGTTTATCAAGTTGTTGTTGAAAAGGATGAATTAGCTGCATTAGATATTGATGTTAATATCTTAGATTCTGATGATCAAGTTGTTTTACCACCTTATGATCCAATGGGTGCTTTAGCTTTATAATAAGTAACTTTACTTATATAGTATAACATCAATTCGAATCCTCTAATACTCATTTAATATACCAAAACACCGCGATTGGGAAACATTTTTTACCTCTCATGAAACAAGACAGGTAATTGTTTGCTAAAATAATATATCATTGCTTTTTGCTATTCTAATAGCATAGGTTATTGCTACTTTTTCTTTATTTAATTGTACAATACCATCAATAAATTACACTGCAATGAATGTATTGTGGTTATTGAAGATATTATCTTTTCTTATATTAGATACTAAATTTGTCAATGCATCTAATTGTGCATCAAATAGGTCAAATGATCATGAAAATTTCGATTATTTTATAGTTGAAACAAATAATAACAATACTGATGTCAAAAATATTGAAAATATTCATAAAGATTGGAAATTCGAATATTCAATTGATTTCTTAAATAATTTCCATGTTTTCAGTGTACCGAAAAATCATCATCATAGTCGATTGTTTGATGAATTTAATTTTGAATCTATTGATAATATAATAAATCACAATGATGTAATAAATAATGGTATTTTATTGAAAAGAGAAAATAAAGAATTAATAGAAAATTTATACAATAATAATGTTTATGGTATACAATCATTGAAAAAGAAGAAACTTGAGAAAAGATTACCAGTTCCAATTGAATATTCAACAAATAATTTATCAATTAGAAGTAAACAAGATTCAACAGTTGATGAATTAGATAAAATTAGTGAAGAATTTGGAATTAATGACCCATTGTTTAAGAATCAATGGCATATTTTCAATACAGCTCATTTAGGTAATGATGTTAATGTTATACCAGTTTGGAGAATGAATATTACAGGTAATGGAATTGTAACTGCATTAATTGATGATGGTTTAGATTATGAAAGTGAAGATCTAAAGGATAATTATTGTCCTGAAGGTTCATGGGATTATAATGATAATAGACCAAATCCAAAACCAATGTTATCAAATGATTATCATGGTACAAGATGTGCAGCTGAAATTGCGGCTTCAAAGGGTAATAATTATTGTGGTGTTGGAGTTGCATTTAATTCAAAAGTTTCGGGTATTAGAATTTTGAGTGGTGAAATAACTTCTGAACAAGAAGCTCAAGCAATGATTTATGGTTTAGATATTAATGATATTTATTCATGTTCTTGGGGTCCACCTGATAATGGTAAATCAATGGATGCACCTGATAAATTAATTAGATCAGCAATTTTAAAAGGTGTCCAAGATGGTAGAAATGGTAAAGGTGCATTATACGTTTTTGCAAGTGGTAATGGTGGTATACGTGAAGATGGTTGTAATTTTGATGGTTATACAAATAGTATTTATTCGTTAACCGTCTCTGCAATTGATTATAAAGGTTTACATCCTCAATATTCAGAAAGCTGTACAGCTGTAATGGTTTCAACTTTCTCATCAGGTTCTGGTGAACATATTCATACAACTGATATTAATAATCAATGTTCAGATAATCATGGTGGCACATCAGCTGCTGCTCCTTTAGCTGCAGGTATCTATGCATTAATTTTAGAAGCAAATCCAGATTTAACTTGGAGAGATGTACAATATTTAACGGTTCTAAGTGCAGCTGAAATTGATCCATTTGATAATACTTGGCAAAATAGTGCAATACCTGATCGTAAATATTCTTCAAAATATGGTTGGGGTAAAATTGATGCAGAGAAAATGGTTTCAATGGCACAAAATAATTGGAAATTATTAAAACCTCAATCTTGGTATTATACACCTTTTAGATTTCCAAATTTAAAATTGGATAATGAAATTGGTAGTGTTGTTGATTCATTTACAATTACAGATGAAATTTTAAAAAAGGCTAATTTTGAAAAAATTGAACAAATAACTGTAACTGTTAACATTAAATCAAATAAAAGGGGTAAAGTTGAAGTTGAATTAATTTCACCTAATGGAATTATCTCTAAATTAGCTCATTCAAGATCTCGTGATAAGGATACTTCAGGTTTTAAAAATTGGACATTTTCAACAGTTGCTCATTGGGATGAAAAGGCAGTTGGTGAATGGAAAATTAGAGTTTATAATGTTGAAGCTGAAAATTCAATTTCTTTTGATGGTTGGCAAATGCGTTTGTTTGGTGAATGTATAAATCCTGAACTTGCTAAAAGATTTGAATTAAATGAAGATTATAGTGCTATTAATGATGAAGATAATGATAATAATGAAACTACATCAACTGCAACATCTGAAACTTCAACAACATCAACTGAATCATCAAAAACATATACAACTGTCACTCCTCCTCCAACTACAGTAGTTGAACCAACATCAGCCATTGGAGAAATTACCACAACTGAAAATGTTGAGCCAACTACAACTACTGAAGAATCAACACCAACTAAATCATTAAGTACTAATACACCAACATCTGATGATCAACAAAAGAGTAATGGAAATGATAGTTATGAAAATCCTGATAAATCAACACATTTTATTGGATATTTCTTTGCATTATTAGTTGTTGGATTTGGTATTCTGTTATACATAATATTAACCAGAAGAAAACCTGGAAGAGCACGTCGTAGAGAAGATTTTGAATTCGATATTATACGTCCCGATGATGATGACAGTAGATTTGAATTTGATGATGATGATGATGATGATGATGAATTTAATGTAAGTGATTTTGATGATGATAATAATGACATTAATTCAAAATCGGTACACAATTCTAAAAATGATAATTTTAAATTAGATTCATCATCTGAATTTGATCTTGGTAGTTCAAATTTGAAAGGTTATGAAACATCAGATAAAATTATTAAAGATGTTATAAATCATGAAACTAATACCCTTAAAAGTAAAGATGAAGATTATTCAAATGAACGTACAGGACTTATAAATGATAATGATGATTATGATGATAATTCATCATTACATAATGATAAATCAAGATGATGATGGGCTGGTTCTTTAGTTTAATCTTTATATAAAAAACACTGTGTATTTCAAAACTTAAATTTTGATAGATCAAACGAAAACCTTCCGTAACTGCATCGGTGAATTTTTCACTGCCACGCATTAACTCATTTTCATGTAACCGTTTGTTTCTTCCTCTTAAATCATCGACAAACATGGTTTCACCAATACCAAAGCCAACACCACCACAACCAAGAATAAAAAAAGATCCAAGCACAAACCCGACATCACAACCGAAACTCGAAACTCCTAAAATTGATTCAAAACCAACTACTGGTAAATTATCACTTTACGGTCGTTATAATGCATTACCATTTAAATTAAAATTATATTTATGGATAACAACTGCAGGTGTTGCTTGGTTAGCAGATAGTGTTAGTGATAGAATATTTGAACAAAATATGATTGAAGAGGAAGCCAATAGACGTGTAGAATTGGAAATTCGTAAAATGAAAGAAGCTGAAATACTACTTAATAGTAGTAAAAAGTAATTTTTTATAAATAAAATCATTCCTTCATGTAAATAAGTTGTATATTATATTAAAATTTAAAAAAAAAATCAGACACTATTTTTTTTAATTAATTAGAAATTATAAAAATAAATATTTGGAAATACAAATAAGCAGGGAAACAAAAATCATTAAAGGCAAAGACAAAGGACGAAATAGAGAATCACTAACATTAATTCTTTTTCAATGAAGAAACAAATTCTAAAAATTTAGCTGGGTTTGCATCAATACCTCTAGTGTAAACAAATTCAGATGCTAATTTAGTTGCAAAGATAGCCTTTAAATAAGCTTCAGGAACTGTTGATAAAATATTTTCTAAACCAATCTCATTTAATAATAATTTTGGTAATGCACTCTTTAAAACGGTATTACGGAATTCAACATCATCTGACCATAATTCCTTTGATGATGAAAGTTCATCACCTAATTTATTAATTGCAAGTGATAATTCATCAGATAAATCAGCAAATTTTTTATTAGTTTCATCTCTTAACTTCCATAACATATTGAATTCATTTTCTGCATTTCTAATAATAATTGATTGAACTTCCTTAACATAATTTTGATAAAATGTTGGTAATTGTTTAGTTTTTGGATCCATACACATCTTTGATTGAAATTCTTCATCACTTAACGATAATGCAGCTAAAACTTCTAATGAAGAAGATGTAACACCACCTTTATTAGTTGAAGCATCCTTCAAAACAATAGCACCTGCATCTTCTAAAATATATTTTGCAGCTTGAGTAATGAAAAGATTAGCACCTTCAATAATTATTGGAATAATTGATTTACCAGTTTTTGGATCTAATAATGAATTAACAGTTGAAACATCAATTGAATTTGGTCTACCACCACACGGAGTCCATAAATTAATAAAATCTTTTGGATAAATGTTTTGTAAATTTAAATGAAATTGATTTCTGAATTGAATACCATTATGAACAATTTGACCATTTGGTAATTTAATATCTTTATCATTAACTAAAACAACATAACCCTTTGGACCTAATTTTGATTTATCAAATTGATTATTACCAAATCTATTATTAGCCAGTCTTAATAATTCATCTTTATCAATACCATCTTCATCAACAATACAACCAAAACCATCAACAATACCAATATATTTTTCATTACCTGATAATTTAATTTCATTTGAACCTAAATCACCATCACCACCACCCATTTGTAATTTCTTAACATTTGACCAATCTTTAATATCTAATTTTTTATAAACACCTTCAGTAAATGCTCTAACACTTAAAGTTGTCATACCATATTCATCATGTGGAATACCACCAATTTCAGGAGACTTACCAGTAAAGAAAGCTTTCCAAGGAAAACCAAAATTTGCACCTCTCTTTTTAGCATGTAATGTTGCCCAATCAACAAAACCAGCAGTATTTTCGTCTGGACCCATATATAACATTTCAGGTTTATTATATAAATCAACAATTCTTTCCTTTGAAGGATCATTTAGAATTAATAAGTCTAATAATGAATCAATATATTTAACAAAACATTCCTTCTTTTGAGTTTGAGCAGAACCACTATTAATTAAAATAACACCCTTTGAGCCACCTTCTGGAATATCTTTATTTTTCTTTTGTTGAGTTGAGGCTAAATTATAATTTTCATCGAACATTGTTCTCATATTTTTCAAATAGAAATCATCATTATTTGATAAAACAATTCTAATACCACCTCTTGCAACATCTCTAAATCTAATATGAAAACCTCTAAATTCTGAACCAACAACGAAAAACATACCAAAAGGTTGATTTGGATATTCTGATTCTGGTAAGAATTTTGATGCATCAAGTCTAAAAGAAATAGCAACTTTTGAAGTAATAAAGAAGTTAGTTTTCAAAATTGATTTATTAAAAGCATATAAAACTCTTAAAACAGTTTGATAATTATAATTGTTAACATCATTTAAAGTTGAATTAAAATGTTCATCATTTTCAATACCATTAATTTTTGAAGTTCTTTGATAAGATAAAGTTTTAATTAAGTTTGATTTTGAAGTATAATGAATATCAACGAAATTTTTATATAATTGTTGGATTAATTCTAAATTTGAATTAAAAGTTTCAATAATGAAAGTTTCAGTAAAAGTTTCAGAATTAAATCTTTCCTTAATTTTATTAACTAATTCAACAGTTTTTGGAGTAACATTTGAAGTATTTAATAATAATTTTTTTAATGATTGATATTCAGGACCTAATCTATTTAAGAAATGAGTAATGAAAATGACACCACAGTGAGCATAAATACATTCTTGAATTGACCAAATACCAGATTCAAAATTTGAATAAAATTTATTATCAGGGATACAATATAATAATGAAGCATCTTTAGTAATTTGTAATGAAGTTAAAGAAGAATCTAATTCAATATTTGAATTAATATCTAAATACATTGAAATAATTGTATAATTATTTTTAAAATTTTCAACATATTTTCTCTTTAAATTAATTTTGTAATAAGAAGCTAAAGTTGATAAAGCTGAATTATATCTATGGGAAGTACCAGTCTTATAACCAATAATAATTCTTAATTCATTAGTTTCAGATAAAGTATAATGTTTAACAACAGGGCCTTCAGTTGAAGAAGCTTCATCTAAAATCTCAGAATATAAAGTTTTAGTATGATTAGTTGCAATTTTAGAGAAAGTTGAATCTGAGATTGAATCAATTAAATTAGATGAATCATCATTAGTTGAAGAAAAATCTGATTTATAAACAAAATAACATTTTAAAGTTTCACCATTTGATAAGATTGAATTAAAAGATTCTAATCTATAAGAAGAATTTGTATTATCTAAGAATAAATCATCAATTTCCTTTTCAAAGATATTTGAATCACCAGATTCAAAATAGACAGCATTAGAATCATCATTAATTTTCTTAAAATGAATATCAGTTGAGCCATTAATTTTAGCATTAATTTTAGCTGAATAAAGGGATAAAATATTTGAAGCAATATTATCAATTGAATCAGATGAGAAATAAGTATCATTAATACCTAAATCATTATAAAAAGATTCAACTTCGGATTCAATTAAATTTTCAGGTATTAAACCAAAAGAATCTAATTTATCCATAACTAAATTTTTTTGATCATCCTTTGATTTAAATGGAGAAGCGATATAACCATTATTAATAATTTCATCTCTTGAAAGATTTTGGAATGAAGATTCAGAGAAATTGTTATCCAAAGTTAAACTTTGAATAGCAGGAATTGCAGCAGACATGATTGTTGTTGTTTGTTATTATTAAAGGGAAAAAAATAAACTATAATTAATAAGATATAATAATTTTATAATTTGAATAAAATATTTGAGAGTTAAAAATTAGGGAATTGAACAGCCTTTTAAAGTAAAACGATTAAGTGATGATAATAATTTCCACCACAGTTGTAAAAGGATAAGAGAAATGATGATAATATGATAATATTGAATGAATAATAACCTGTTCCAGATTGCCTTTTTGCCTTAAGGCAAAAGTCCCTAATTCTTTAACATGTTAATATAGTATGACTTACCTAATATAGTAATAATTCCTTAATGTATTCCCTATTTTGATATATGCGCATATTTACCGTTGTTAACCGTCATTCATTCATTCATTTAATATTATTGTAAATAATGAAAATTAATCAATTATACAATGCAACAATTATCAATTTCATATTAAATATTTAAATATTAAATATTAAATATTATCCAATAATCTACTCTCATTTATGATTAAACTTGCAACTCGTACCGAGTTTAACCTTTATTACCCTATAATACCCTATTTTCTATAATTAATTCTTCATCTCGCAATAAATTTCCCGCTAAGTTTTAAAAATTATTCGGCATTGCCTCAACTTTATTGTTTTCATCATCTCTATTGTATTATTATCATATTTCAGTTATTTTTAATTCCCTCATATCAACAATTGTCAACAATCTTTCACCAGTTCCAGATCTTTTGAATGACTTGTCCAGATAACTCCCCCATATCTTGTTTCTAATATTCCCATGTGAAAAATTGTCAGTCTTGAGAAGTGAAAAATTTTTTGGATGACTTCCCCCCCCCTTCTCTCTTCCCTCCACTTTGGAGAAAGAGAGAATTTTTTGTGTTTTGTCAATTATTTCTTATAATATACAAAAAGTATTGATTAATTTAAAAGTAAAAGTAAAGCTACTATACTAAAAGTCTTAAAATTTTTCATCTTTATTTACACATTACTTAGTTCATAGTTATATTGATGTTATATACTACTGATTATTGAATGTGTAAAATAGGTGTAAAAAGATTAAATTCTAAATGAAAAAAAAGTAAATTCAAGAAAAAGAAAAGTCAAGCAAAGTAACAAACTTTTGAAACTTCTATGATTGTTTAAGTAAGAAAAATAAAAAAGTGTGATTATGTCAGCATTTCGCGATTTTTTTTTCTTTTCATTTATTTTTATTTTTATTTTTATTTTTATTTTTATTTTTATTTGCATTTCTGTACCTGAAACTGTTAACGTTAGATTTTTATTAATTCATTGATCCACTTTCTTATTGTATTCTACTGTATATATTCTTCTGATTGTACTTTTGTATTATCTTATTCTTCACATCACTTAAAAATGGTAAATCTACCCACTTTTAATAATAAATCAAATTCAAATATTAATTCAATCCAAAAAAATCATAATAATAATTCATTACCTTTTAATATAATAATAGTTGCAACAATTACAATTAATGCAATAGCTTGGATTATTGCATTTGCTGGTTCAATTGCTGCTTCTCAAACAATCGATTTCTTCCCAAAATTTACTTGGTGGGGGTTAGTTTTCGAATTATTCATAGTTATTGGTTTACCAGTACTATATTTCTTAAATTTATTACATCAATATCATCAATTCTTGATATCAGTTTTAACAATAGCTTTTATGTATACTTCAAATTCAACTAATAATTTGGTTTATTATACTGATTCTTCATCTTCTGCTGCTGGTACTGGGTTTATCTTATTAAGTATAGTAAATTTCTTATGGTTATTCTATTTAGGTTCTGATAAACAGTCTCCACCTGTTAAATTCATTGATAGTTTTGATGATAAATCAACTCAAATTAATAATTATAATATAAATTCAAATAATAGAATTTCATCATTTAAAAATACAAGAGATAATTCTTATTCTTATGGTGTTGGTACTCAATCAACTGTCAAACTTAATAATAATATACATATAAATGATAATGATAATGATAACATTCATGAATTAGAGGGTTTTGAAAATCGTGTTAATTCAAATACTTTATCAGATGATTTAGAATTTAATGATTCTGCTTATAGACAAAGTGGTACACTCAATTTAAATCCTCCACAAATTGATCGTTCAAATACAATCAATAATAATGAAGGTACTAATTTTACAGGTATCTCATCAGTTACTAATTATATGGAGAATTATCCAATATTAGTACGTAGTTTATATGATTATAATGCAAATCCTGAAGATGTTAATGAATTATCTTTTAAAAAAGGTGAAGTTTTCAGAGTTAAAAATACTAATGGTAATTGGTGGCAAGCTAAGAATAAAAATGGTGAAATTGGTATGTGTCCAAGTAACTATCTTGAAATTGTAACCTAATTATCGACTCTACCTCTCATATATCATCATATACTTTTTGTACATTTTGTAAGTTATAACTGTATTATCTCTTATCTTATCAAGCTCGGAAAATTCAAACTCTTTCTGCAAACATGAAAAATTCCCTGACTCTCCCAATTTTCCGAGATTCCCCTTTTTCTGGCGCTGGGTTATAAACTATTTCTTATAATGTAAACAAAGACAAAACATTATTTTTCTCTGAAGTTTTCTTCATAATATTCTTGTGATTTTCTTAATTCAACCTCCAATTGGCAGTTATCATCATTACAATGATGAATACGGGGATATCTAAACAACTCCCCTCTTCTGCTTCAAATAATTCATCTTTAACTAAGGTAAATTCAAAATTTTACAACGAGAAACATTTATATAATCAAAATAATATTCAAAATAATAATAATCACAATAACCTTATAATTGATGATATTAATGAAAATATGATATGTCCACCAGTATTGTCGCCCTACGCATTATCCGTTTTAGAGGATAAAATAAATATGAATACAAAAAATAAAACTAAAACAAATTTAAATTTAAATAATTCTAAAATACTTAAATCTGATAAAAATAATAATTCTTCAATACTAAATGATGTAACATCATCTAAAACTAATACTCAAATAAATATAACAACTTCTAAAACTCAAATATCGAGACATTCAAGTTTCATGAGAAAATTAGGTTTAGGTGCACCACGACGATTAACTGATGATGGATTTAAAAGCTTTTCAAATAAACTAGAATCAAATACAAATACTAATACAACTGGAAATGAAAATGAAAATTTCAACATAAACATAGACACAAGTAATGCAAGAACTGCAAGTAATTCCCCAATGAGAAGTTCTCATTCGAAAATACCAACAAGAACTGAAATGGGACTTGATTCAAAAGAAGATAATGAAAAGAAAAGATTACTACAATCAACTCCAGGTATTTATTCCCCCATACATAAACGTCATAGTATAACGTTACCTGAAAAGGCTAATGAACCAATGAAACCTAATAATATAATAACAACCCCGATTAAAAACAATCTTTTCGAAATTGATGTTGATTCACCAGAGGTGGGACGACGTTCAATTTCAGAAAAGAAGTTAACTTGTCATACAACTGATTTTCAATCTTTATTTGAAATTAATCAAGATAAATTTGTTTTAAACTTAGATAGTAATACATTTTCCACTAATAATAATAATAGCAATGAAAATGATATTAATAAAAAACCTACAAGTTTTGATCATGTTCAAATATTATTAGATAAAAAGAAAGAAATATATGCATTAAGGAAAGAGATTAAACAATATAAGGAAACTATTCTTAATCAAGCAAAGGAAAATATAGAAAGCAAAAAATCTTTAGAGTTATTGAAAAAAAATGCACAGAATGAAAATAAATCAATTAATTTAAATAATCAAGACTCTGAAGAAAATAAAATAATAAAAGTCAATAAACATTCATTTAAGATACTAGAACAAATTGGTAAAGGTGGTTCATCAAAAGTTTATAGAGCATCATCACTGGAATCGAGTAATAGATATTTTGCAATTAAAGTAGTTAATTTAGATGATCATGAATTATCAACAGTTGAAGAATTAAAGGGTGAAATTAAAATTTTACATAAATTAAGACATTGTTCAAGAGTTGTTAGATTACTGGATTATTCATTAACTAGTAAATTTATTCATTTTGTTATGGAATGTGGTGAACTTGATTTAGCAACAGTTTTATCAACAAGACATTCATTCCCTAAATTTTATGATTCAGAATTTGTTAGATATCATGCAAGAGAAATGATTAAATGTATTGATGTTATACATAAATTAGATGTTGTTCACTTAGATTTAAAACCTGCAAATTTTGTTTTTGTTTCAGGCGTTTTAAAATTAATTGATTTTGGTATAAGTAACTCAATTAAAAGTCATACAGTTAACATTTATAGAGAATTTCAAATGGGTACACCAAATTATATGGCACCTGAGACATTAATAGATTTTGCAGAAAATGAAGCAGGATCAACAATTTGGAAAGTTGGTAGACCTGCAGATATTTGGTCATTAGGTTGTATATTATATCAATTAACTTATGGAATTACACCATATGCAAATTACACAGGTACTAAAAAGATCTTAGCTATTACTAATCCATCAATTCGTATATCATATCCTACTAATGCAGTTAATCTAAGAAAGAAAAATAGAGAAAAGGATGAACCCAATAATAATAATAATAATAATAATAATAATAATAATGAAGCTAATGATGAAGAGATTGACAATGAAAAAGTTTGCCCATATTTAATTGATATGATTAAATCATGTTTAGTACGAGATCCAAGTAAAAGAATCACAAGTGAAGAATTACTGAATCATATTTTTGTTAAACCCGTTATTATTGATAAGACTGTTCTCAAAGAAGTTGTAAGAGGATGTGTTGGATTTGGTAGTAGACATCCAGAAATGAAAGATATTAATGTATCAACATCAAGTAAATTTACTCCAAATAAAGAAAATCAAAAATCTCAGGAGAGACTTAACAAACTAATTGATGGAGTTTGGAAAAGGGTTAGTGAAGATTAAATCCTTGAGTTTATAGAAATAACAAATTTCTATATTTGTAATACTGAAATAATAAAATTGTGTAACTTTAAATAATTATTAATACGAATAATATACCATTCAATTTAAATGTAAACTAAATGATTGAAAGTGGATATAACGTTATACGGGTAAATTTTAATAAATAAAATGTGAAATAAACATAAACATAAAAAAATGTATCTAATAGTAATAATAATAATACGATAACTATAATTAATTAACGAGGACCTAATTTATCTAAAACTCTTGGACCTTGTTCTTCCCATTCTTGTTTCGATATCCACATATGATCTTTATCTGCCATAATATTAGCTAAAACTGCACCACCTATGAAAACCATATGTTTTCTTCTTGGAGGATCTTCAATTCTAACTTTAAATTTATCCAATCTAGTTGGATCACCCTTTAGTACTTTAACAAACCATTGTTGTTTTAATTCTTTCTCTAATCTTGAAGGTAAACCTGGATACATTGATGAACCACCTGATAAAACAATAGATTTATATAAAGTGGACCTTACATCAACATCGCATGATTGAATTGCATTAAATAATGATTCACCAATACCTGGTTGTTCAATATCAACTAATGAAGGTTGAAATAAACATTCAGGTGCTTCAAATCTTTCACTACCAATTTTTATAACTCTACCATCAGGTAATTCAAAATTACTAACTAATGTAGTTGTCTCATTTGCTAATTTTGTATCAAAATCTAAATCATATGATGCATAACATAATTGTTCCTTAATTTGCCTAACAGTATCAAAATCTGCTGTTCTATTAAATGCATAACCTCTTCTTAATAATAAATTAATTAAATTTCTTGTAACATCTCTACCTGCAACATCTAATCTTCTAGTTTGATGATTTAAAACAACTGATTCATAAACTGGAACAATGTGTGTAACACCATCACCTGAATCAACCACAACACCTGATGATAAACCTTGTGCATATAATGCTAAAACTGCTTGAATTGCAACATAAACTCCACCAAATTGATATTTTTCAAACATAACATCACACATTGTCTCCCTATTCTTTAATGGATTCATTGGTGGTTCAGTTAATAAAATTTTACGACCTTGTGGATTTATTTTCATACGTTCGTAAAATGCATAATCCCATAAATGTTCCATATCTTCCCAATTTTTAATAATACCATTTTCCATTGGATATGATATTTGTAACATACTTCTAACAGCTGCTGCTTCATCACCACACATAATATCTTTAATTTCAACATCACCCATTGCTCTTTCTTCAGCTCTCAATATTGGACGTCCAACCATTGATGGAAATGTATGATCTGGGAAGTTAGTTCCCGCCCTTCCAATTTTAACAAACCCGGTACCTTGATCTAACACAATTGGCTCCATTGCTCTTACGATTGTTCTTGTTTAACTCTACAAACTCTCCCTAAACTAAACTCTTACTAAAGGATTATTACGCCTTCATCCCCTTCAATCTCGCTTCTCTACTTATTTTCCACAGAAAAGGGCGATGTGGAACTATTCATTGAGTCGATACGTCTGTATTTATCCTTATCTACATCTTCATAGGTTAGTTTACTAATGTATATTAGGATATCTATAAACAACGTATACAAGAAAGTAGTAAACAGAATCAACCTAACATTGATCTCTTACGACCACGTAGTCTAACTGCTGCAAGTCTTCTTTCGACATCTCTCCAAGCAGTAATTTTCTTTTTCTCTGAATATAATGAGTGATAACCTTCTAATAACCATTCATTATATAATTCAGAAAATTGTGGATGTGTCGACACGAGTGCACGTTCAAGAACGTAAATATCAACAGCTTTGTCCTCTACTAAATTTGAATAACTTGATAATCCAAAATCAATCAATGCAACTGAATATCTTTCCTCGATTTCAGGTTCTTTTACTAATACAATATTTGAACTAGTTAAATCACCATGTACAATTTCATTTAAATGTAATTCAGCAATTGCATAACCAACTAATCTCATAACATCTTTAGCTAATTGACCAATTGCTTCACTTTTACCTTTCTTTTCAATAAACCATAACCAATTTTTCAAACTACTAAAATCACCATTTGACAGTTTAAATCCTAAAAATTCCATCCATATTATACCATTAATTGCATCTAATGCTATAAGTTTTGGTGCTTTAATATTAAGTGAGTCTAATTTATATAAAAGTTTTGCTTCACCTGCCGTTCTACTTTTAGTGATCTGTAAATCTAATTGTTCATGTCTATATGGTTTACGGGGACGATATTTAACAATGAAACTATTAACATTAGTCAATCCTGCTGGTTTAATATCTTTTGGTAAATATGGATGTTTCTCAGTAACAAAAACTAATGCCTCTGCACCTTGTGAGACCAATTTCAAATCAAAATCTGGTAGTATTTTCTCAACTCTCTCTATTATCTCTTTACTCATATTCTATTGTTTTATTAAGTTTATATAAAGGAAGGTTTTAAAAGAGTAAAGTTGTAATTAACACTGTTAAAAATGGTCAGTATTAATTTCAATTTCCAATCAAAAAAATTTATGTCCCGAAAGGGAAATTTTCCAAATTAAAATTCAGGTTAAAACTGATACACCACTTTTATTCTTATACAATTCAAATCAAAACATTGGCTAATATACACGTTAAATAATGTCAACTATTTCAGAAACCACGGGATCTGTCACTCCTAACAATGAGTTACTTAATACACCTATTTCTGAAACACCAATCCAAAATACAATGCACAAATTAACCACTGATAATCTAAAACTACCATTTGAAACACCATATCAAGAATACGAAAAATTTATTTCAAATGAAGTATTAAACAAATCACCAATAAAGGAGAATAATGAAAACAATGTAACTATCTCCCCACATACCCCACAACAACAGAAAAATAATGAAATTAATCATTTTAATGATCCTAATAAATTTTTAAAACATTTAGATAATATTAAACATTTAGAGAGTAGGCTTAATTATAGATTTTTAGAACTGGAAGCAAAATTACGATTTTTAAGATTATTAACAGCAGGTACTGATATTTCATCAAATGATTTAGCATCAGTTGATATAGATTCTGAACAATTACAAAATAAACTTAATTCATTAACAACACAAGTTGAAGAATTAAAAAAAATTGGTAAAACATTGAGAAAGAAAATTGGTAAATGTTTCCATCAAGCTGAAGTTCGACGTTCTATTGAGGGTAAACATGTTTTACAAGATGAAATCGATATGATGATTGAAGAAATACGAAATTATCAAACATTTTTCCAATCTAATGGATTAAATAATAATTCAGGTAATGATAATATTGATGTTATTGAATGGGCTAAAAATGTAGAGAATGAAAAGATACTAGGTGGTGAAGAATTTTTAGAGAATAATTTGTTGAAATTAAGTGAAGAGATTGAAGAATTGGGTAAATCATTAGCAGATATTGAGAAAACATTTAGTAATATAAATGAAGAGGAAGAACAACTTAATGAAGAAATTGTTGAACTTGAAAGGGAAAAAGAGAGGTTGGAGAATCAATATAAGGAATTATCATCTCATGAAATGACGGAATCGGATGTGAAGTTAATTAATGAAAAGAAAGTACTTGAACAACTGGTTAGTATTTGGGAATCATTTTAAATGTTATAAGTTATTGAGTTCATGAATATTAGATTAGAAATTAAAGATGGATATATAATATGTAGCAAAAGGATAGGAAAAAATTAATAAATAGGATGGTATGAAAGGAGGTAAATTATTCATTTCGACGCATTAAGAAAGCACCCATTGCACCAAGATAACCTTCATGATTTAAGAAATAAGCTTTCTTTTCACCATTTGACCAAAAATTTATTGCAAAACTTAAAGTTCGTATAGTTTGATTATGATTTCGTATATAAGAACCAGCAAAATAAATTTTCTTTAAATTATAACGTTGAGCTTGTAAATAAGCAATTTGTCCAATATTATAAGAAACTGCATATAATAAAGAACGAGCAATATCTTGTTGATTAAATTTATTTAATCTTTCAACACGAGATAATTTAGTTTCATCATTTTTATCATTTTTATCAATAACTTCTTTAAATACTTTACCCATTGATGAAGCAATATGATTTGATTTTAAACCAATTTTATCATACGACATACCATAAATATCACCAACTAATAAATCAACATTTTCATTATTACCATTTGATGCCATTTCTAGCATTTCATCAAAACTGTTACAATCAGTTAAAATTGATAAAAGCCCCCATAATGTACCACCACCTAATGATGAACCTCCAACTCTTTCAAAATTACCCTCATTTGGACCTGTAACTCTAATCATTGAAACACCAGATCCAATATTTACTAATAAATATGGGTAAACTGAAGATATTAATTGATTTGAATCATTTGAGTCAATAGTTTCATTAAATGATTCATTTTCACAATCAATTTCAACATATTTATTATTTACATCATCATAATAGAAGATTTCATTTTTAATACCAGTAATAAAGAAATCCATACCTATTATTAAACATTGCATTTCATCCTCTTTTTGAATTTTACAATTAAGATGATTTAATTCATTTGTTAACATATCATAATATTTATGAGATCCACCACCTGTTGCAATTAAAGTTATTTGATGATTATTATTATTAACATTTATTAATTCAGATATTGTCTTTTTAATAAATTGTATAAATTGTGAAATTTTATCAGTTTCAATTTTATAAAAATTAATTCTTACACCACCATTATTTAATTTTGAATCTTTTGTAAAATAAACCATTTTAGCTAATGAACCACCAATATCAATTGAAATTTCATTTATATCATTAATAGAATGATTTGGTAATGAAATATCATTTGCATCAGGTAAATTATCAAATTCATATTCATTTAAATTATTAACTATATGAGCATTTGAAACATTTAAAGGTTTTTGATTATGACAATGATTATGACGATATATACTATTCTGTCGAGATGAAACATTTGATGAAACATTTGATGAAACATTTGATGAAACATTTGATGAAACATTTGATGAAACATTTGATGAAACATTTGATGAAACATTTGATGATATTGTTGATGATATTGTTGAATTAGTTAAAGTTTCCACATTATTATTACTATTAATATTATGACTATCAATGTTGGGGATAGTTTCGTTTAAAGACATTGAACTTAAATTTTTGTCTAAATTATCAATAGTTATCAAATTATCTTTATCTTTATGTGATTGATTATTAATTATATGAGAGTTTTCAGTAATGGAATGATCAAACGTCATGTATATCTTATAATATATAGCTCTGTGAAGTAGTGAATTATTATCAAAAGTAACAATATCCTATAATAATAATATATCCTATAATCTATATGAATAATGAAAATATGACAATATTGAGCCTTTAAGTAATACTTTTACAGATACTCAAACGAATATAACAATATGAGCCCCACCTGCCAATGCAATGTCAGTAATTACAAGTCTTGAATCAATACGTTCCGCCAATTGAGCTCTCAAATTGGAAAATTGATGGGAAAAAAAATATTACTATTCGTGAAAAATTTACTTTCCCCAGTAAAACTGCAAGGGAGAGGGGCCCCTTCTTTTCCCTTACTCGCACTTCGTTGGGTTCAAGTCATTAATTTATCCATGGAAGAATGGAAACAAAATTTGTATTAGATGTGGCGGTGCGTTTTTTAATAAGTATGCGTGGCGCGTGTACTTCTTTCACATAATACCATCTTTGCTACCATGGTGTCGATATATATATTTCTAAGATATATAAATTCACTAATATTTATTTATTTATTTATTCATTCTATATAAATATACATTAAATTCAAGTGTGAGTATACGCATGTCTATTTATTTATTATATGGAAATTTAGTTACCAAAATATTTGTCATAACCAGTTAAGACAAATCTAAATTTAACATCACCCTTAACCATTCTTTCCCAAGCAATTTTGACATTTTCTTCACTAATATCTAAAGTTTCAATCATTGGTTTAATATCATTCTTTGCTGCAACTTCTAGCA
>JAKTQW010000207.1:0-90936 GCA_030579415.1 Pichia eremophila | reverse complement strand
GCTTGTGAGATAATTAATTACAGTTCTAAATACTATATAAATAACATGTATAAGCTCTCTTGAGCGGGACATCTCAATATATGAGAGTTGGTTTGGATAACAAGTTCATTAACAAGTTCATTAACAAGTTCATGAAGAAACACATTATCTAAGTTTATCTGATCTAACTACTCGCATACCAGTTCCACCGACAGTATTCGCATAGTAGTATTAAGTACAATTAGAACCATTATTATTCTTGATTGTATTGAAAAGATTCAACATAAATATTAATTAATTGATTACGTAATATTATTACGTGAAACAACTCAAACATCCTCCTAATGCTTTACAGCATAACAAGTGCTCTTATGGCCAAGTTGGTAAGGCGCTACACTAGTAATGTAGCGATCCTCAGTTCGACTCTGAGTGAGAGCATATATTTTTGTCAATTATTTTTATTACATGCTTTTATATGATTTTGTTATTTTGTTTTACTGATGGATTATATTCTTCAACAATTATCAAAAGGTTTTACTATTTTTGATTAAATAAATACCTACAATTCTTTTCAATTGATAAATTTGATTCAATGAAAACTTAAAAATTCTAATTAATCTATTATTCTATTTAAATTATAAAACGATTAGTAAAAGAGAAATTGTGTAACATTGAGAAATAGTATACAGAATAATCTAAATTGATTTACATCACAATTAATCAACTTCTTCAACAGTTGGACCAGCTGGTTCTTCTGCTGCTGGACCTGCACCTGGGAAACCACCTGGAGCTGCACCTGGAGCACCACCTGGGGCACCACCTGCTTGGTAGAATTTAGTCATAATTGGGTTAACAACTTGTTCAAGTTCCTTTTGTTTATCATCAAATTCTTCCTTAGTAGCAGTTAAGTTAGCATCTAACCAAGCAATAGTTTCATCACATGCTTTAGTTAATTCTTCTCTTTCAGCTGCGTCAACCTTTTCTTCGAAAGCTTTTTCAGATGAGGTGTTCTTAACGGAGTAAGCATATGATTCTAATTGATTCTTTGATGCAATTCTTGAAGCTTCAGCTTCATCTTGTTCCTTGAATTTTTCTGCTTCAGCAACCATTCTTTCGATATCTTCTTGAGATAATCTACCCTTATCGTTAGTAATAGTAATCTTTTGAGTCTTACCAGTACCTTTTTCTAATGCAGAAACATTTAAGATACCATTAGCATCAATATCAAAGGTAACTTCAATTTGTGGGACACCTCTTGGAGCTGGTGGAATACCAGTTAATTCGAATTTACCTAAGATGTTGTTATCCTTTGTTCTTGCTCTTTCACCTTCAAAGACTTGAATTAAGACACCTGGTTGGTTATCAGCATAAGTTGAGAAAGTTTCAGATTTCTTACATGGAATAGTAGAGTTTCTTGGAATCAATTTAGTCATAACACCACCAGCGGTTTCAATACCTAAAGATAATGGAGTAACATCTAATAATAATAAATCTTGAGTCTTTGATGATTGATCACCAGTTAAGATAGCAGCTTGAACAGCAGCACCATAAGCAACAGCTTCATCAGGGTTAATTGACTTATTTGGTTCTTTACCATTGAAGTAATCAGAAACTAATTTTTGAACCTTTGGAATTCTAGTTGAACCACCAACAAGGACAATTTCATCGACTGAGGATTTATCAATTTTAGAATCCTTCAAGACTTTTTCAACAGGATCTAAGGTAGATCTGAATAAATCTTGACATAATTCTTCGAATCTAGCTCTAGTAATTGAAGTGTAGTAATCAATACCTTCAAATAAGGAATCAATTTCAATTGAGGTTTGAGCAGATGAAGATAAAGTTCTCTTTGCTCTTTCACAAGCAGTTCTTAATCTTCTCATTGCTCTTGGGTTAGTGGTTAAATCTTTCTTGTTCTTTCTCTTGAAATCAGTTGCGAAATGGTTGACTAATCTGTTATCGAAATCTTCACCACCTAAATGGGTATCACCAGCAGTTGCCTTAACTTCAAAAATACCTTCTTCAATAGATAATAAGGAAACATCGAAAGTACCACCACCTAAATCGAAAATTAAAACATTCTTTTCACCTTCAGCTTTCTTATCTAAACCATAAGCGATTGCAGCAGCGGTTGGTTCGTTAATAATTCTTAAAACGTTTAAACCAGCAATTGCACCAGCATCCTTGGTTGCTTGTCTTTGAGAATCATTGAAATAAGCTGGAACGGTAACGACAGCATCGTTAACTTTACAACCAAGATAAGCTTCAGCAACTTCTTTCATTTTTGATAAAATCATTGATGAAATTTCTTCTGGAGTGAAAACTTTAGTTTCACCCTTGTAATCAACTTGAATTTTTGGTTTACCTCCTTCATCAATAATCTTGAATGGGAAATGTTTCATATCAGTTTGAACTTCTGGATCGGAGAATTTTCTACCAATTAATCTCTTTGCATCGAAAACAGTGTTATGTGGGTTCATTGCAGCTTGATTCTTTGCAGCATCACCAATTAATCTTTCAGTATCAGTGAAAGCAACATAAGATGGGGTAGTTCTGTTACCTTGATCATTTGCAATAATATCAACTCTATCATTTGAGAAATGAGCGACACATGAATAAGTAGTACCTAAATCAATACCAACAGCTTTGGACATATTTAATATATTTGATTTGTTTTTGTTAATTGAAAGGAAAAAACAGAAGAAAAGAAGGAAGAAATGAAGAAAGAATAAAAGGAAAAGGAATTAAATATAAAACATTTCCTCTAATGTCTAACTTGTAATTGAAAAGTTGGGAATTGAGTTGTAATTTATAGAAATTGAAATTGAAATCGAAATTGAAATTGCAATTGATGAATTGTCCATTTGAATTTTCATCAATTGAGAAGAACCTTCTCGAAGATTCTAAAAATTATGTTGAGCCCCATTATCTTGTGATTACATAAGTCATTGGGTCACATGACTTAGCGTCGATGCGCCTGCAACAGTTTTTAATATTTTAATATTAATATTTCATTGAACATTGAACATTGAATCCAAGAGAGATCGATAATGGACTTAAGGGTGGCAAATAATAAATACACTAAGTTTTAACATCTATTTCTTTTCAATTATTTCATTCAATATTCAATTCTATTCAATCTAAAACTATCATAGATCGTCTTTAATACTTAAATTATTTGCTAACTCTCAGGTAGCTTCAATTCCCCATATTTTTAAAGAAAATCTCAAATTATAATAGTAGACACCATTGAAAAAATATTATTTCAATTAGCAGTTATTAGAATATAATATATAACAATTGATAAATTACACTTAACAAACACACACACACACACAAGTAAATAAATATAAATATAAATATAATAAAAAATGTCAACTCCTGCTCGTCGTAGGTTAATGCGTGATTTTAAACGTATTCAACAAGATTCAGCTTCTGCATCAGGTGGTATATCAGCATCTCCATTAACTGATAATGTTATGATTTGGAATGCAATTATTATTGGACCTGAAGAAACTCCATTTGAGGATGGTACTTTTAGACTTTGTTTAACATTTGATGAACAATACCCAAATAAACCTCCACACGTTAAATTTACAAGTGAAATTTTCCATCCAAATGTTTATGCAAGTGGTGATTTATGTTTAGATATTTTACAAAATAGATGGAGTCCAACTTATGATGTTGCTAGTATTTTAACAAGTATTCAAAGTTTATTAAATGATCCAAATATTAATTCACCTGCTAATGTTGAAGCTGCAAGTCTATATAAAGATCATAGAAGTCAATATATTAAAAGAGTTAAACAAACAGTCGAAAAAAGTTGGACTGAAGATCTAAAAGATATTGAGGATGATGATGATGATGATGATGATGACGACGATGATGATGATGATGATGAAGATGAAGAAGAAGACGAAGATTAAGAATGAGTTACTTTATGTAATCTCCATTTTACAGGGTTTCAATTACGAATGTTCATAATATATATAGGGGTTATGAAAGCAAGTAACCATGAAGCTCAGTATATAGTTGTTCAACTTTGGATATCTTTCAGTCTCACTCATCAACTTATTCACTCATTTAATACAATCTAATCCAAATTTATATCTGTACAATTTACCTATTAGGGAATAATGTTTCTGATTGTGAACTATATACAGCTAAACTACCGATTTTATAAACAATAAATACTAAATATACCAATTATATGCATTAATAATGTCGTTCAAACTAATATAACCATAGATAGTACCATTTTTTATTTGATTTTCTCTTAATTTCCAATTTTTCCTTTTCTTCTTGTATTCTCCTTAATTCTTCAAGTTTATCATTTTCCTCTTGTTCTATTCTTTTCCTTTCATTTTCTTCTCTTTCCTCACGATCTGCTACATCCCATGGATATTCTGGAACATTACCTGTAACATTCACTCTTCTATCTTGTTTAAAACATAAAACTGTTAAGAAAACTAATGCAACTAAAACAATTCTATTAACAGGATTCATTCTTCTATCTTGTCTATATTGTTGTAATCTTTTCAATCCAAAACTACGTGGATCTAATGATGGTAATTTATTTATAATTGTATCCTTTGTTGGTTTAAAAGTTTTCAATATTGATGGTAATTTAAATGGTAAATCTGGTGGTGTATCAGGTCTTTTATTAATTTGTAATGCATCAAATTCTCCACTTGACATTTGTAATGCTGATCTTGATGATTCAGATGATTCACTACTAATATCTTTTGATATATTATTAATAATATTATCTAGTTCAGTTTTCTTAATGGATTTTTCACTAATCTCATTTTTACTAGCATTATCAATAGTGTCTTTATTATCTTTATTTCCATTTTCAAATTCAACTCCATAAGGTGTATAATAATCATGTAATTCATAGAATCCCTCTCTCGGACCATGACTACCATAAGCCCACCATAATGAAAATCTTTTGATATCTTTGTCTAAACCTTTCCAATTTTTCTTTAATTTTTCATTCATTTCATCTATAACATGTTGCTTTTTAAAAAATGGTAATTTCTCAAATGCTTTTGGACTTGCAAAATAAACTTTACAATCAAAATCTGTTAAGTCAAAATCGTCATCACTACCTGCATTTGGATTAAAAATTGAAAAAATATCTTTAACTGATGCAAGTGCAAGTTTATTACGCTCATTTTTAACATCTTGTTCTTGTTTTAATCTTGAATTAAGTAATTTTGCTGATGGTTTTGCATATTTGATTGCCTTTTTCACAGGTTTGGATACATTAGACATTCTATAATTAAATATTTGTCTTAATTTTATTATAATAAACTATGCAAAACTAGTATATAAAAGCCTAGCTACACTCTGGAAATTAAATATCAACACAAAATTTTTGTAATATATATTATTCATTAATGTAATGAAAGTTCATATTAAAGAAAAAATAATTATTTCCATTTTCGCAGTGGACAATGTTTTACTGAAAATTGACCCTGACTTTATATACGAGTATTAACTCTTTATCGTCTTCTGCTGTACATTCACAAACAATACAATAAACATGTCTGACGATAAAGAAATTCAACAAGTGGAAACACCAACTGAAGAAGTTGTACCAACTCCCGATATAACAGCAACATTTTTAAGTTCAGTAACTGGTCAAAATGTCAATGTTAAACTTTTCAATGATTTTAAATATACTGGTGAATTATCATCAATTGATGGATATATGAATGTTGTATTACAAAATGCAAGTGAAATAGTTAATGGGAAAGTTACAAATACTTATGAAGAAGTTTTCTTACGTGGCAATAACGTAATTTACATTGGTAAAATGTAAATATGTCTTAAATACATGATGAGATATATAAATATAATGATTAGGGTACTAATATTGTGGCATTTTGAATTGTGTGTAAGACTTGTATATTATAAAAATGAAATAAAGAAATAAAGAAATAAAGAAATAGAGAAATTATGAAATGAAATGAGTCTTGAGATAGATAATGTTATCCATGTATTATCTAATTGAGATCATTCTTGTAAAGTGTGTTTGCTATAAATAAACTGTACCCAACTACATAATACCTATTTGAAGAACATGTACAGTATCATCATAGTACTATACGTTGCAGTCAACAGATAACAGCATGAATAATCTCCAAAACTTCCCAATTAGGTAATAAATGTTGCCCGTTTTAGGAGATTTAAACAAATCTTTGAATTTTATATACGAAGTCGTTATTTTATATTAACTGAGATCATAGAGAAGAATATTAGAAAGCAAGAAAAAGATAGAGAATATTACTCACTTAGATAATATAACATTGCTTATATAACAGATACAAGATGTATTTTATTCCAATTTGTGATAATGAGGTATCATCACCAAATATTGAGAGAGAGGACTCAACTGCAAAAAGTTTAATCAACACAATTATTTTTATTAATGCTAAAAAAAATAGCAATGGTGAATATTTTGGAATTAATCACGATGATTTAATCAATCGTGCAAAGAATATTTTATCAGTTCAAATATTTATGGTTTATCAATGGTCCGTTATTAGAGCTAGGATTGAACATCCTTATAAATTGAAAAATTTACATTTTGCATGTAAAAAAGTTACACCATGGAATTTTGTTGTTGAAGATTCAGATGTTAAAATGTATTTAGAGAATCCAAGATTTTTATGGAGATTTTCAATTAATAATTATAAATATTTTTATGGTATTTTCACAAAAGGTATGAAAACTTCAAATAATGTGAAAATAAATGATGAATCATACGTTGATGAATTATTGACTTATGCTTTAGATAAATCTGAAGTAATGCCTTATCATATAACTTTTTGCGGGTCATTGGAAAATTATATTAGGCATTTATTTGGTAAATCAACAAGGGAAACCTCTAAATGGTTTAAAATGTATGATTTTAGTAAATTATTAGAAAATTCATCCTCATATGAACTAAAAGATTATGAAAAGGAAGAAATTAAATATTCATATGACTATATTTTACAAATGATTGAACCTAATATGAATTATGATGATTTTGTAAGGATAATTGTAACAGGACATACATTAACTGATGCAGGGCCACTATTAAAATCAGTTATTGAATATGAAAAAATGTTAAAAAAACAAAGAAAGGAAAGATTAAAGAAAGCTAAAATGGAGAAATCTAGCACAGTTGTAGTTGAGTTTAATGATAACGTTGAGATTGATGATAAAAAAGTTGGTAATGCTGTAGTAGGAGCAAATCAGCTCATTGATCTCTCAAGTGTAGAATAATAACTTCCATCATTTAATCGAAACTATAGATACTATATTATATACATGTATTTATAGAGTAACTAAACAACCAGATAATAATCCATTGAATGGATTAGTTTGTCTGGTCCAAGGTTTTGTATTTAATAATATGTTTACCCTTAATCCAAGCATTTCTTACACCAATTGGCACTCTTGGATCTGAAGTAACACCATCAATCAGAGTAACAATTTTATTAATAGTAGATTTCATCAGGAGATTTTGTTGTTGAACAATTGAAATAAAGGAAACCCAGACAATAACAGTTAAGATATTTAAGAAATTTTTACCATCACCATAACCTATTAAATTTAATGGGAAATTAAACAATGCCCAAATAATTGAAATGAACAGAGAAGCTAATTGAAATTGAACTGCCCAACCATAACCAATTTGACTATATTTAGTACTAACGAATTCCAAAACATTTTTAATTTGAATTTGAACATTAGCATTGATGTTTAATTTAGGAACAACAAAGGTACGCGTATAGTTTAAAACATGGAAAAGTGCAAAGATGACAAATGGGAATAAAGTTAATGCAGATCTTGGTAAAATAAACAAATATGATAATGATAAGAAAATGTAAGGAGTTGTTGAATGAGATTTTGCAGGTTTAATCAGTGGTTTTAAGGAAGTAATAAATTCGATGACCTGTTCTTTAGTATCTTTAACAACAGGTTTTGAAGTTGTTGAAGCAGATTCTTTAGAAGTTGTAGTGGATGAAGAAGATGGTGATTCTGATTTTTTAGTTGTAGCAGTTAAAGATTGATATAATGAGATAATTAAGGAAGTTGAAATGAAAAAGTAGGATAATGTGTAAGCTCTGTAGAAAGAGGTGGTAAAAGTGAGAAAGGAAAAGAATAGAGTAGCCAATTGAGTACCATACCAAACATTGGATAAGGTAATTAATTTTTTAATGTTTTCAATGTCAGTCATTTAAATTTCTGTTGTGTAGATAAAGAAGAAAAGACATCAATTAATAACAACAACTAGCCTCTCCCAGTATAATCAACTTAGTTCCCAAAAAAAAATTAAAGTTTCCCAATGCGGTAATTGTTAAAAATATTTTTCTTAAATAATTTAATGTTACTGTAACTGAAAAGTTTTTCTATTCTTCTTTTTCTTTCACTTATCTTCCAATATACAACAGTAGAATAAAAGACAGATATGAGACAAAAGAGAGCTAAACAATATCGTAAACAAATGCAAGTTTTACGTACAACTTTCAAATTTAAAACTCCAATTCAATGTCTAATTGATGATTCAACAGTACTTGAATCTGCAAAGACAAGTTATGACCTTATAAAAGGTATTAATAGCGTTGTTCAAATGGAATGTAAGTTTTTAATTACGCAATGTTGCATTCAACATTTATATGATAGTAATAATCAACTTGCAGTTGATCTTGCTAAAAGAATGGAAAAGAGAAGATGTGGTCATAAGGATACACTTTCATCATTTGAATGTATGAAAAGTATAACTAATGTTGAAGGTGAAAATAAATATAGATATTTGGTTGTAACTCAAGATGAAAATTTAAGAACTAGTTTAAGAAATATTGCAGGTGTTCCATTAGTTTTCTTACATCGTAGTGTTTTAGTTATGGAACCATTAAGTAAAGTAACTAAAAGAGTTGTTAGTGCAGTTGAAAGAATGAAACTTACACAAGGTTTGAATAGTATTGATGCTGGTAAGAGATTACGAGATTCAGATAATGAAGATGGAGAAGATGAAGAAGGTGATGGAAATAAAAATAATGAAAATAGACCTGTTAAAAAGGGTAAAAAAATTAAAGGTGTTAATCCATTAGCTATGAAGAAAAAGCAAAAGAAGGTAGTACCCGTTAAACCAACAGATAAACAAGATAAGACAGAGGATACTGAGAGTAATGATAGTGGTATGAAGAGAAGAAGAAGAAGGAAACATGGTAAAAACTCTACAAGTAATGAAAACGATGAAAAATCAGAGGAGAAGAGTGAAATAGTGACAACTGAACCAAATGAAGACAAAGACAAACCAAGTGAACCTGAGCCTGTTGCAACAGAAACTGAAGATAAATAGATAGAATCATAGATAGAATAAGTATAGATAAAAGCTGTTTTATAAGATATATATATTGTATAGAAAATAATTCCCTTTCCGAAATAGGAAGGCGTGAAGAAGTTTGGTGACATTTTCACAGCTCAGTTACACGTTAAACACTGTTTTTCCAAGTGATTGTTAATATATTATAACCATCACATTAGAAGTGAAGAATGGATTTTGAACAACTATCAAGTATTCGTAAAGTTTTCTTGGAAAGTAATTTACTTCTGACTGAACGACATTTAATCAATTCCGCAAAATGGTCAAGTGAAGCCTTAAATGGAATGATCCAATTAACCAGAGAACAACAATACGCTGAATTTCAAATGATGAAACGTTCCAATAATTTCAAATCATCTAATGCGCCTAACTCTTTATCTTCACCATTATTATCATCTGCATCATTTGAACCTTCAGCTACTGCAAGTTATGCAATAGGTAGTACAGGATTTGAAAGTACTAGTACAAACGCCAACAGTAGCATTCACAATTTCACAGCAACAAATAAAATACTTGGATCTACAAATACAGGTCAAGGATCAACAAACAGTCTTAATTTCTTACCATCTGCATTTACAGGCGGTAGTTTAACTGGTGAATTAGACGCTCAACAGGATTACAATAATATAACTGGTGTTAAAACTGAAAATGAAGAATTTAATCAATTTATAGAAAGAGATGTTATTTCATTAGCTGATTCTTATTTCAATTGTAAAGAATACAATAGATGTTCAGATGTTTTGAAAAATTGTAAAAGTTATAAAGCTTTATTCTTACGACTATATTCTCTATTTTTAAGTGGTGAAAAAAAGAGAACTCTTGAAAATGGAACAGTATTTGGTCAAAATGATCGTAATTCTCAAAATCCAAATCTGACTACTATAATAAAGGAACTTGAAGAATATAAAACTTCAAATAATATATCCAATTTAAATGATCCATTTTTACTTTATTTACAAGGTATTATTTTCCTTAAATCCAAAAAAATGTCACATGCCCAAGAAATGTTTTATCAATCATTATCTTTATACCCTATCAATTGGAGTTGTTGGAAGGAATTAATTGCCAGTCTATCCACATTCAGTGAAGCATTGAGAATGATAAATAGAATACGTAAAAATACAAAGTTTACAGATCGAAAAGAATACTATTTGATGTTTCTTTTTTTCAAAATTACAGTTTATCAAGAATTTTATCAAATATCTAATGAAATTTTATCCAATTTGAATGATTTATGTGAAATTTTCCCAAACTTTAGTTTTTTGAAAACTCAAAAAGCTTTGATATCGTATAATGAGTTAGATTATGCAACAGCAGAGAATATATTTGATGATATTTTGAAATCAGATCCAATGAGATTGGATGAAATGGATATTTATTCAAATATTCTTTATGTAATGGAAAATAGATCAAAACTTTCATATCTAGCTCATTACGCCCATGAAGTTGATCCATTGCGTCCAGAGACTTGTTGTATAATTGCCAATTATCATTCAATAAAATTTGATCATCAGAAGGCAATTATGTATTATAAAAGAGCATTATCATTAAGTCAAGATTGTCTTAGTGCTTGGACTTTGATGGGTCATGAATTTGTTGAATTGAAAAATTCAAATGCTGCAATAGAAAGTTATAGAAGAGCAGTTGATACAAATAATAAAGATTTTAGAGCATGGTATGGTTTAGGACAAGCCTATGAAGTATTAGATATGCATTTATATTCATTATATTACTATCAAAGAGCATGTTCATTAAAGCCTATGGATAAAAGAATGTGGCAAGCTATAGGAAATTGTTGTGAGAAATTAGAAGATTATGAAGATTCAATTAAATCATATAAGAAAGCATTATCAGTTTCAATTGATGCAGACCCTGCAATATTATGTAAATTGGGGCATCTTTATTCTCATATTGATGATACTAAAAACGCTAAACTTTATATGAAGATATGTTTAGATCAAGAGCTTAATGGAGAAATTACAGATGAAACAACAAAGGCAAGATTATGGTTAGCTCAACATGAGATGTCGAACTCTAATTGGCAATTGGCTTATAACTATGCAGTTGATTTAACTCAGGGAACATCTCAAGAAATTGAGGAAGCTCGTGCCATTGCTAGGGAAGCTCGAATGAAACTAAATACATCTACCAGTTCTAAAAAGGCATTTTTATAATAACTAATAAGTAAAACTATATACGATTGTTTGTTTATAAGATAACACATCGATAAAAAACCACAGAGAAAGAAGTCGAAAGTGGAAACTCATGAATTTCCAAAATAGATTTACGTAAAAATATTTTTGTTTTTTACATGATTATTTTTTTGTCTTAGTTCTTTCTATCTTTCTAATACTTTACTTCTGAACAGCATACAATTATACTAGTAATAGACATTATACTAGTAATAGACATTATAATAGTACTGTTTTTGGAAGAAAAGATAAAAACATGCCTCCTAAACCTAACCGGCCACCAAAAAGACCGGCAATGCCACCACCACCGCCTCATAATGGTGCAGCACCTAATAATTCAAACAAAACATCAATTACAACTGGTGAACCATTGAAAAAGAAAGCTAAAATACTTCCACCACCCCCTCCTCCACCAAGATCATCACAAAAACCGATACCAAAGCCAAATGGTGCAACAACGACATTAAATATATCTTCAAATAAACCAAGTTCTCATACAGCTCCACCACCTCCACGTCCAGCACCGCCTAAAACACAATCGGAAAGTATTTCCAAACCTAAAGGTAATAACATAGATATAGAAACATTAAAGGAAAGAACCGAAAAATGGAAAAAACTTCAAAAACAACGATTCACAGAGAAAAAAGTTCAAAAAGGTTCTTATGTTCATAATGTTAAATTTGAGATGCCACCTGAACATATAAGAAAAATCATGACTTCACAAGGTGATTTATCATCAAGATCATTTAATAATGAAAAGCGTGCAATGTTAGGTGCTCTTAAATATTTACCTCATGCGTTGCTAAAATTACTGGAAAATATACCTCAACCATGGGAATCTGAGAAAACTGTTAAAGTTTTATATCATACAGGTGGTGCAATATCATTTGTGAATGAAATTCCAAGAGTTATTGAACCAGTTTATAAAGCTCAATGGTCAACTGCATGGATTCAAATGAGAAAAGAGAAACGTGATCGTAAAAATTTTAGAAGAATGAAATTCCCACCATTTGATGATGAAGAACCATTTATGAATTTCTCTGATCAAATACCTTCAATTGATTCAATACAACCTATAAGGATGGATTTAGATCCAGTGGAAGATGAGGCGGTGTTTGATTGGTTATATGATGAAAAACCTCTTATTGATGATTTAAATTTTGTCAATGGCGAATCTTATAGAAAATACAACTTGAATATTAATACAATGACAAATTTACAAAGATTAGCAACACCATTAATACACGATGAACAATTGGATCCAAATTATTTTTACTTATTTGATAAAGAATCTTTATTTACTGCAAAGGCATTAAATATCGCTTTACCAGGAGGTCCAAAATTTGAACCATTATACAAAACTGAAAATCCAGAAGAAGAAGATTTCAATGAGTTCAATTCCTTGGATAGAATCATTTTCAGAAGTCCAATAAAATCAGAATATAAAGTCGCCTTTCCCTACTTATTCAATTCATTAGTTAGATCAATTTCTCTTCCAATATACCATCATCCAACTGTATTATTTACTAAAACTGAAGATCCAGAAATCCCTGTTTTCCATTTCAATTCAGACTACAATCAAATACGTTCTAAAATAGGAACTACAAATATATATGAGTTAGAAGATTTTGATCAAGAAACTGGTAAATTAATAAATGATTTTGGAATTGTTGATGATATTTCATTTGATTTACCAGAGGATTTTGCACCATTTTTAGAAAATGAAGATTTAGAACCTAATAAAAATACATACAATTCTTTGGAACTTTATTGGTCTACTAACCCGTTCAATTCAAGTACAGGTGAAATGAAGAGAGCTCAAGATGTTTCATTAGTTAAAAAATGGTATTCAAATCGTCCTTCCTCTGATGAGCGTGTCAAAGTTAAAATTTCTCATCAAAAACTCTTAAAACATGATGTTCTCAATGAATTAAAAAAGGAAAAACTTTCATCAAATGAATCATCTCCTAAATTATTAAAAGCATTGAAAAAAACAAAATACTTTCAAGAAACTTCATTGGACTGGATTGAAGCTGGTATTCAAGTTTGTAAGCAAGGTCACAATATGCTTAATTTATTAATCCATAAGAGAGGATTAACTTATTTGCATCTAGATTATAATTTCAATTTAAAACCAACGAAAACATTGTCTACAAAGGAACGTAAGAAATCTAGATTTGGTAATGCATTCCATCTTATCAGAGAAATTTTGAGAATGATTAAGATGATTGTGGATGCACATATTCAGTTCAGATTAGGAAATATTGATGCATATCAATTAGCAGATGGTTTATACTATGCAATGAATCATATGGGTCAACTTACTGGTATATATAGATACAAGTATAAGGTAATGCATCAAATCAGAGCAATTAAAGATTTAAAACATGTTGTTTATAGCAGATTTAATAAAATTATTGGAAAAGGACCTGGATGTGGGTTTTGGCAACCTGCATGGAGAGTTTGGATTTTTTTTATGAGAGGTATTATTCCTATTTTAGAAAGATGGTTGGGAAATCTTTTATCTCGTCAATTTGAAGGTAGACAATCTAAAGAAGTTACCAAAACAATTACTAAACAAAGAGTCGATTCATATTACGATTTAGAATTAAGAGCAGCTGTGATGAAGGATATTCTTGATATGATACCAGAAGGTATGAAACAAAACAAATCTAAGACAATTTTACAACATTTAAGTGAGGCTTGGAGATGTTGGAAGGCCAATATTCCTTGGAATGTTCCAGGACTACCCTTACCAATAGTCAACATTATTGAAAGATATATCAAAGCAAAGGCAGATGGATGGATTTCTGTTGCTCATTACAATAGAGAGAGAATTCAAAAGGGTAAATCAATTGAAAAAACTGTGGTAAAGAAGAATTTAGGTAGATTGACACGTTTATGGATTAAAAATGAACAAGATAGACAATTAGAATACCAAAAAGAAGGTTCATTTGTATCTCCTGAAGAAGGTGTGGAAATTTATATGAATATGGTGAACTGGCTTGAAAGTAGAAATTTTGTTCCAATTCCATTTCCTCCTATTAATTATAAACATGATAGTAAAATCTTAATTTTAGCATTGGAAAATCTAAAAGAAGTTTATCAAGGTAATAGTAGATTAAACTCTCAAGAGAGACAAGAATTATCTATTATTGAACAAGCATATGATAATCCACATGAATTCTTGGCAAATATCAAAAGAACTATTTTAACTCAAAGAAATTTTAAGGAAGTGAAAGTTGAAATGGCAGATAACTTTAGTAACATTACTCCTGTTTATGATATTGAACCATTAGAAAAAATTGTTGATGCTTATCTTGATCAATATTTATGGTATGAAGCCGAGAAAAGAGGATTGTTTCCTAATTGGGTCAAACCGAATGATGCAGAAATTCCACCGTTACTTACTTATAAATGGTGTCAAGGTATTAACAATTTAAATGATGTTTGGAATGTTTCTGAAGGTCAATCTAATGTTGTTCTTCAAACTACACTTGATAAATTAGGTGAAAAGATAGATTTTACATTACTTAATCAATTGTTAAGATTAGTTGTTGATCCAAATATTGCTGATTATATAACATCCAAGAATAACGTCAGTATCAACTATAAAGATATGAGTCACATCAATCAATTTGGTATTATTAAAGGTCTACAATTTGCATCTTTCATATACCAATATTATGCATTAGCCACAGATTTAATGATTTTAGGAGTTGATAGAGCAACTGAAATTGCAGGTCCACCAGATAATCCTAATGAGTTTTTGGAATTTGAAAGTTTGGAGAAACAAGATTCTCATCCAATTAAACTGTATATGAGGTATATTGATAAAATTACCATATTTTTCAGATTTAACAAAGAAGATTCAGATGAGTTGATTGAGGATTATTTATCAGAAAATCCAGATCCTAATTTTGAACAAATTGTTGGTTATAATAATAGAAGATGCTGGCCAAGAGATTCAAGAATGAAATTAACAAGGCATGATGTTCACTTAGGTCGTGCTACATTTTGGGAGGTTTCTGGTCGTTTACCAAGGTCAATCATTGATTTGAAATGGGAGAATACTTTAGCATCAGTTTATTCTAAGGATAACCCTAACTTATTGTTCACAATGTGTGGTTTTGAAATTAGAATTTTACCAAATATAAGAGCAAATGAAAGTAAACCATCAAAAGAAGGTGTTTGGGATCTTATTGAGGAAAATACAAAAGAAATTACAGCTAAAGCATATTTACAAGTTACTCAAGAAGACATCAACAAGTTTCAAAATGTTATTAGAAGAATCTTATTATCTGCTGGTTCAAGTCCTTTTACCAAGATTGCAAGTAAATGGAACACTGCTATTTTGTCATTATTTGTTTATTATCGTGAAGCAATTGTTGCAACTGAACAACTTTTAGATATTATTGTCAAGTCTGAAACTAAAATTCAAAATAAAGTCAAGTTAGGTTTGAATTCTAAAATGCCTACTCGTTTCCCTCCAGCTGTTTTCTACACGCCTAAGGAGCTTGGTGGTTTAGGAATGCTCAGCGCATCTCATATTCTTATTCCATCATCAGATCTTAGATGGTCTCGTCAAACTGAAACTGGTATTACACATTTCCGTTCTGGTATGACCCACGATGATGAAAGATTGATTCCTACAATTTATAGATATATTACCACATGGGAAAATGAATTTCTAGATTCTCAAAGAGTTTGGTCAGAATTTTCAAGTAAAAGAAGTGAAGCTGAACAAATGAAGAAAAGATTAACATTTGAAGATTTGGAAGATTGCTGGGATAGAGGTTTACCAAGAGTTAGTACTTTGTTTCAAAAAGATAGGCAAACTCTTGCAGTTGATAAAGGATACCGTATTCGTAAAGAATTTAAAGCATATTCAATTATAAGAAACAACCCATTTTGGTGGTTATCAGATAGACATGATGGTAGATTATGGAATCTTAGCGCATATCGTACAGATGTCATTCAAGCTCTTGGTGGTATTGAAACTATTCTAGAGCATACACTTTTCAAAGGTACTGGATTTGAATCATGGGAAGGTTTATTTTGGGAAAAGGCATCTGGTTTTGAAGATACTTTGAAGTTTAAAAAATTGACGAATGCTCAACGTTCTGGTTTATCACAAATTCCAAATAGAAGATTTACATTATGGTGGTCTCCTACAATTAATAGAGCTAATGTGTATGTTGGTTTTTTAGTTCAATTAGATTTAACTGGTATATTTTTACATGGAAAAATTCCTACTTTGAAAATTTCATTTATTCAAATTTTTAGAGCCCATTTATGGCAAAAGATTCATGAAAGTATGGTTGTTGATTTATGTCAAGTTTTTGATAGTCATTTAGAAGAATTATTAATAGACAGTGTCCAAAAATTACCAATTCATCCTCGTAAATCATATAAAATGAATTCATCTACTGCTGATATTTTATTGACTGGTGTTACTCAATGGAATTGCTCCAAACCTTCATTACTTTTTGATTCCGATAACCAAAGCACTACAATTAAGAGTGATCAATTTTGGATTGATGTTCAAGTTAGATATGGTGATTATGATTCTCATGATATTTCACGTTATGCAAGAGCTAAATTTTTAGACTATACTACTGATACAAGTAGTGTTTATCCTTCTTCCACAGGTCTTTTAATTGCAGTCGATTTAGCATATAATATGTATGATGCTTATGGTAATTGGTTTCCAGGATTGAAAGAATTGGTTCAAAAGGCAATGAAAACTATTATGAAGGCAAATCCAGCAATGTATGTTTTGAGAGAAAGAATTAGAAAAGGTTTACAGTTATATCAAGCACAACCCCAAGAAACATTTTTAAGTTCTAGTAATTATGCCGAACTTTTCAATAATGAAAATAAATTAATTGTTGATGATACAAATGTTTATCGTGTTGTAACCCATAGAACTAGTGAAGGTAATTCTGCAATTAAAGTTTTGAATGGTGCATTGTTTATGATTAATCCAAGAACCGGTCAATTATTTTTAAAAGTTATGCATAGTTCCATCTTCCAAGGTCAAAAACATAGAAGTAAAATATCCAAATGGAAATCTGCTGAAGAAGTTGCTGCATTGGTTAGATCATTACCCAGTGAAGAACAACCCAAACAAGTTATTATTACAACCAAAGGTATTTTAGATCCATTAGAAGTTCATATGCTTGATTTCCCTAATATATCATTAAGACCAACGGAACTTAATATGCCATTTGATGCAGCACTAAAGATTGAAAAATTGAGTAATTTGGTCAGTACAGCAAAAGAACCACAAATGGTTTTATTCAATATCTATGATGATTGGATTGAAAGTTGTTCATCATTCACTGCATTCAATAGATTGATAGTTTTAATGAGAGCTTTACAAGTTAATGATGTTAAAACAAAGATGATTTTAAAACCAAATAGTTCAATAGTAACCAAAGAACATCATTTATGGCCAACTTTAACAATGGAACAATGGAGAGATGTTGAATCACAATTAGCAGATTTGATATTAAGTGATTATTCAGAGAAAAATAGTGTGAATATTGACTCTTTAACTGATAATGAAATTAGAGATATTATATTGGGACAAAAACTTAATGCTCCATCAGTTCAAAATCAAAAAATTATGGAAATTGAAGGTAACAAGGTGGTTAATCTTAATAAAGATGAAAATAGGATGGACGAGGATGAAGAAGAAGGACAAAAGATTTCAACAAAAACCAAGACAGTCAATGTTCATGGTGAAGAAATTATTACTGTTACTACAAATTCAGCAGGTCAAGAGAAATTCGAAGGTAAATCAAGTTGGAGAAAAAGAGCTATCTTGGTTAGTATGTTGGAATTACAAAAGAGTAAAGTATTTGTTACATCTGGTAACTTTGCAGATGAAGAAAGTCATGCCTTTGTTTTACCAAAGAATATTCTGTCAACCTTTTTATCATGTTGTGATACTAGGGTGCAAGTTGGTGGTTATATTTATGGTAAATCTCCAGCAGATAATAATCAAGTTAAAGAAATTAGATGTATTGTCATTGTACCTCAACTTGGTGAACATAATCAAGTTAATTTTCCAGATTCTCCAGCCAATAGTAAATATTTAGAAGGTTTAGAACCATTAGGATGGATCCATACAATTCCTTCAGGTAAAGAAACAGATATTGATGGATGTTATGAAATTATTAATCATGCCAGAATGAAGAACGATTATGAATGGACTAATCAAGCATCAGTTATATCTGTTGCAATTGCAAGTGGTAATGTTACTATAACTAGTAATCGAGTTACAAATAATGGTCTCAGATGGGGTGTTAAATATGCTAAATATTTGGGACAAGCTGATAGATTAATTCATTATTCTGATGATTATAGAGTTAGTACACCATTGATATTGACAGAAAAGTTCAAGGGATTTACTATTGTGCCTGAAGCTGATATTTGGAATTACACTTTCATGCCAAATTCATGGAATAAAGATTTTGATTACAACTTAAAAATTGATCAGCCATTACCATTTTTCCATGAATTACATCGTCCAATTCATTTTGATGCATTCATTAATTTGGAAAAAAGTAGAACGGATGAGGATGAAGATGATGGTCGTATGGAATTAGAAGCAGACCAGGAAGATGTTCTTATGTAAAATATGTGAAATATGTAATAATTGTTAAGGTTTGTTAAGTAAAATTTAAATTTGTAGTGTCTACTGTTAAATATAACACTCGCTTCTTATAGTTCTATCTACGGCGGCGATGTCTGATGTATCATTAAGTTTTATTTTAATCGAACTAAAAAATTTTAAGCTAAAAAACTTATTTACACTACATTGAAGTTCATTCCAGATCTTTCAACTCAAATTCTTCACTATTTTTGGTACTAGAAGGCTCAGTATGAGGTACCGTTCTGCTTCTAGGTGCATCCTCCTCAACCAGTAATTCTCTTAGTTTTCCCTTTACCACAGTTTTTGTTTGTGAAAACATAGCATTACCAACGGATATCATTGGTCCTAACATTTGAATATTATATGCAACATATAAACCAGTTATTGTGAATATTGCAAGAATAAATAAAATCGGGTTACGAACAACTATCATTAATTCATTCCACCCTAAAACTAATAATAAAACATACATGAAAGTTGGAATACTAGTTCTGTTTGCAACCATTGAACGTTTCGCATCCAAATAAATTGCATCAGATTCCTTTTTAAATCTTTGATTTATTTTAGCTTCTTGTTTTGTAGTTAATAAAGAGGCAAATCTATTTTTCTTTTTTTCGTCATAAGATTGTTCATTATCAGAGATATCGGTCGACTCATAACCTTCAACATCATCATCTTCATCGGTTACAGAATCATCAATAAAGTATACAGGTTTTTGGATTAATTTACCATTTGATAACTTCATTGCACTAAATATTGGAAGTGTCTTTTTAGCTGTCTCTACCGCACTATTGAATTGAGAGTCTATTTGGTTGAAATCTTTCCAAATTAAAGGCAATCCCTTTGCATCGTATTTAAATTTATCTTCAAATACAGTTCTTAGAATTCTTGAGACTGTTTCTTCATTAACATAATTATGAACAATGTTATCAAACTTATTCCAGAAACTTTTCATCAGTCTTAAATGTAATGAATCATTCAGTTTTTCACTGAGTCCAATTTTAAAGTCATAACTCGCATTAGATAAATATGGTTTCAACAGTTTTGAAGTTAATGATTCAAATTTTGAGTTAATGTTATCCCATGATAAATTAGTTGGTTGAGATAATTCTTCAACAACATATTCTTTAAAGCTGTTTTGGAACTTTCTAGATAATTTATTTATCAATAGTTTAGATTCTTTTTGTTTTATGATGTTTGAAAAGTTTTCAAGACGTTTCTCCAACTCTGCTAGTTGAGTTTCGTATTCATTTTCATAAATATTTGCAGTTGAATCTTGTTCAGTAAATTGGAATTCCAAAGCTTTTGACCGGAAATCAGCAATAACTCCGTCGGTGGTTGATGTTAAAATGTCCAGAAATGCCTTACCTTTACTTTTCTTTTTTAAATCAGGGAATTTGGTCTCTTGAACAGATATCAAACTATCAGATAAATTTCTCAAGATTTTTGAATAGAAATCCTTTAATTTAATATCAATTTTTTCAGCTAAATTCAAACGTATATCAGTATAAACTGCATTTTGATAACGTAAAGCTTGTGAATCATAGGCAGAGAGACATTTATTTCTTAAAGAGTTAAAAATAGCGCAGCTATCAGTTGGATTTTCCATTGGATTTTCAACTTCAGAAAACTCTTTGGTAAATACTATATCATAAACATTATTCAGAATTTCATTACACTTGAATTTAGAAACTAAAATTTGTTGAGTTGGTAAATCTAAATCTTTATTATCTTCAATTTGATTCCATATTTTTTCCGAGTATAACGCCCATGCATCAATTGGTATCTTTCTATGATATTTATTATTATCAAAAAAGGTATCATTAGAGAATTGATCACCTAATTGCATTATATTATGCTCAAATTCTTCAGGTTTATAGTATTTATGTGTAATTGAAAAGAATTTAAGATCAAAGAAATCATCAATTTTAGAGTCAATACATTCATCAGGCTTATTTAAATCTGTCCAAATTTTATTCATATCAGCTTCAAGTGATTGACCTAAATTTGATAACGGAGTCATACCTGTAAAATCTCTAATAACAAATAGTAAAAGACATTTTTGTTTACTTTGATAAAATAATGAAAGATTAACTTCCATAACAGTTTTCAATAATTCCATATTTGCACCTTGATATAAACCAACTTGGTGTTCGAAAATGTTAACAATTAAAACTTCGGAAGTAGCTAATGCAAATAAAGCAGATTTACGTTCAAAATCTTTATCATCAGCACGTTCTCTGCCATCGACACCTTCAACATCTAAGACATAAATGTTTGTATCATTAGTATTTTGATTAGTTGAATCTGCCTTCTCGGTTTCATCCCCATTATTTTGAGTTGAAGCAATATAGTTTGCATGTGAGAACCAGATACCCTTTGTAGTTTGTTGTCTTTTCTCTTCATCCATAACATCGAATCTAGTTCCGAAAAGTTTATTTAAAAGTGTTGATTTACCGGTTGATTGAGAGCCAAAAACTGAAACAATATGATAATTTAGACCATTATCATCACCAGATTTATCGACATAAGATTTATCCACGTATTCATCAAGATGTCTTGCAAAATGTTTTTCTTCATCAATCAAATGGACTGAAACCATTGAAGAGTCATTTGATTCAGTACTAACCATAACAATTGAGTAATACTAGTTTCCAATGAAATCCAAATGTATATTGTTAATACAGAAACAAATAAATAAGAATAATTTATCCTAATAAACCACTGATGAGACCTTCTTCCAAGAAACTGAATGGCCTCAAAATACATAAGTAGATCAAATTCAATTTTTCAGCTTTTGGTGGCGAATTTCATTGTCAATTTCCACTTGGTGGCTCTGTTTCTTTTATTTTATTTTATTTTATCTTGTTTCTTATTTCTTTTCTATTTAATTAATGTCTATAGTCAATTAAACAATACAGGAGTATGAATGTTAAAACGAAGACAACTAAACTAAATATAGAGATAAGCATTTGATAATTAACTTCCAAATTTCATTTCATTATTATGAAAATGTTACAATTTTTGGGATTAATTCCTTTTCAAAACTATTTAATTGAGTCAAAATTTTAGTATTACATTAAAACCATCTACCACTACCGAATCACATCCCTATATACTAATTATCAAATGAATACTCACAATTAACCACTACAGATAAAGACGGAATCCATACATACAACATGAATCCGACGCACCGACGCGCGCATTGGAGTTGAAAAAGGGGAAAAAGTTGAGCCACCAAAAATATTTCAAATTCCATTGATTTTGGAAAAAGGGGAACATGATAACCATAATAATGAAATCATAATAAAGAAGTCACTTATTTGGGAGATAATTTATGTATTTGTTCCCCTTTTCTTGGTATTTATTATGATTTATGATATGTTTCCCCTTTTCCCACTTTTTTGATTTGTTTGTTTTACTTTCTTTTTCCTTTAAAACTTCAAAACTTGTTGTTTTTTCGTTTTATAACGAACTCATAGCCAGTTAGTTACTCTACATTAAAGTTTTGAAAGTTAATACCAGATACTTATATTAATTATCCCTCAAATCAATCAACTATTAAAACTTAGAAATGTATTTTAATCCCAAAAAATATTACTTCTTTTCTGATAAAACCAAAGATGAATTAACTGCTAATTCATCTCCATTCTTTGGAACCACTGAATTTATTGAAGCTGATGAATCCAATTACATCAAATTCAATAAATGTATTGTTTCTGTTGTTTCCCAAAAAGCTATCAGAACCCAAATGTTTTTATTATATTGTTGGTCATTAATCTATTATTATTTTTCATCTAGTAAATTGAAAACTATTTCATTTAACAAGATGTTGTTTGATGTTAAACCTGCTATGTTTATGCCTTCTGATAAAGAAATTGAATTGTATATGTCTAATCCTAAATTCTTATGGAGATTTTCTGAAGCAAATTACCAATACTTCCTCCAATTCTTTGATCCAAAAAGTGTTTGCTGTAATTATCAAATGAGTTTAATCACTTATGATAAAGATGATTCTCCAATGATGCCATATCTAAAACCAAAATTATTAAATAATATGAAACTTAAATTTTTTAAATTGTTCCATTTAAATGATAAACCTTTTGGTTGTAATGCTGTTGATGCTATCTTAAATAAATTCCAATTTAAATTAAGTGATGATGAAACTTGTGAAGCTTATTATTCTGACGATTTCCATGATCATAGAATGCATGAAAATTCAACATATTCAGATTTTGTATATGTTCTTTTAACAGGTCAAAATAAATGTTTCCCAACTAAACCAAATTACTTTAGCAAACCAAAAAGTTTCAAACAATTGGTTAATAAAAGACAACAAAATTTTAAAAATGTTGCACCTTTATTATTTAGAAAGGTAATTAAAGTTAAAATTGCTAAACCTAAAAAAGTGAACAAGATAAAGAAAATGAAGAAAATGAACGAAATAATTAAGTCAAGAAAAACTAAAATCAATAAAATTGAAACTGTCCCAGTTGTTGAAAATATTGAAAAACCATTAGTATTATCTGTACCATTACCTCAAACTGTTGTTGTCGATTCTGTTGTAAGTGAAAGTTATGAAATAATTAAAGTTCAATCTACTGATGATGAAGATTATGAAATAATGGAAGTCCTTTCTGTTGATGATTCTCTGGAGGTTAATTATTTCAGTTCATCTGATGAAGATGATGATAAAAATGATCATGAAATTATTAAAACTCAATCTAAATCTGATTCCAAACAAAGTTTATCTTCATGTGTGAATTTATTTTCTAGTCTAGTTAGTAATGAAAACAATCAAAATTCATTGACTCCAATTCCTATTAATTTAAATGAACTTATTATTGCTTCCAACAATGTTAATATGAAACCAACTGATAAAAATGATGATTATAATAACAAATTAAACTCTGTATCTGCTTCTTTAAAGAAATCCATTGATGCCATCAATTCCAATGATATTTCTACAAATACCAATACTTCTTCCATCTTCAATGAGTTTGATATCCATAACCATATTTACATTCAATCCACCACTATGGAATCAAAATCAACTCCTATCAAATCATTAGTCTCACATATTTACACTTTTTACCATTTCCTAGAGAGTATTTTTTTCAATTCAATGGTCAGTGTAGGAATTACTGCACTTCTTTTATTATTTACATTTGAAAAATTTACATTAGAATACAATCCAGAAACTTTAGAACAATCTACACAAAGAAGTGAAAATAATTTTTTATCTGACTTTGAATTGAATTTTTATTATAATGATTTGATGGAACTCCCAGAAGATGAAGATACAAATACAAATACAGAAACAGAAACAGAAACAGATTTTAATTTGAAATTTAGTCATTCAAATTTTGAAGTTGATGAACTTAACATAGAAGATGCAAAAATAAATGAATTTGATGAAAAGAATTGCTCAATTATTGAGATTGATACTTCAAGTTCTAATACCAACTATGATAACTCACAGATGTCATTTATTATCTCTTATGCTGAATACAGAATATTTGTTAAGGTCCAAACAATGTTTTATGAAGGTGATGTTTATAATTTCTTTGACACAACAATAATTGAAGGTGATTTCACTTACAAGATTGTTAATTATCTTCCATTAGATTACTCAAATGATTCATACTATGATTTACAAGTGATTGTTTCATCCAATTTTGAAAGCTTCAATGCAATTAAAAATTTACTGCTGAATGATTCTACTAATTATTATCCAACTGAAGCTGAAGATAAAATTAATCAAATTAAATTGATTAATGAAATTATGGAAAACATTATTACTTTTCAACTGAATTCTGATTTACTTAAAGTTGGTTTAATTGGAAAGAGAAACAATATTCATATCAAATACTTTTATTCTTCACCTATTGAATATTATAGAAGATCATTTTTATCAACTGAATTATATCAACTTGGATTAACCGTTGCTCATGTAAAATTTCAAAATGATAAAAATATGATTTCGATGGTGACAAGAATGAAAAGTAATTACGGATGGTTTTTCAAATTAAATCAAAATTAATAAATTATTTCAGGGGTTTTATGATGTGAATATATTTAATATTTTAATAATAATAATAATAAAAAAATAAATCAAAATAAAAATAATAATCAAAATAAAAAGATAATAAAAAGAAATTATCTCTTTCTCTTCTTTCTATTTCCTTTTCCTTTGTGTAATTTATATAATATTGCTTAAAATGTATTTGAATTTTTTTAGATTACGCTGTAGAAATTATAGAAAATGAGTTAAACAAATTTATGAATGTGTCTCACTTACGTTTAGATTTACCATTCTTAACCACAAATACACTAACAGGTATTCCCCAATACTTGTTTAAAACTTTAATAACCTCAGAGTCTTGACTACCTTGAATATTAACAATTTTACCATCCTTTGGATCTTTAGCTTCTGTAATTGTACTTGAACTACTACATTTGACTTTTAAAATATCAGCTAATTTTTCAACATCAACATAAAACTTTTCAACACCACTGATACGAGTAACATATTTCCTACGAGATCTAACATTTTCAACATCGATATTAATTGATGGAATTTTACCTTTATTGTATGAGAATCTCTTTTTCTTTAAAATGTCATTACTATTTTCATCACCTTCTCTATATAACATATGGTATGGAGAACAAGTTGAAACTACACGATCTGCTAAATCAGCTCTTTTAATGACTGTTTTGATATTAAATTCTCTTAAGATATCATCAGGTTCAATACTTTGTGGATCTTTATTTGAAACTATTTGTGAGTTTTGTTTGATATAGAGTTGAACAAACTGTTTGATCTCTTTTTCTGTATAATAAGAATCATATTCCTTCTCAATTCTGTTAAATAACATTCTAGCAGGATTTTTAGGCTTTAAATAATTTTTCAAAATCAATGGTGGTTCTGGTTGCATTGAAACACTATCATCAGATACTGGAGCTGAAACACCAGATTTATTATCATTATTCGTAGCTTTCTTGATTCTATATGGAACAAATTCGGCAACTCTTATATCCGAGCGTGGTAAAACGGAAACAATAACCATTTTATCATCTTTACCTTTTAGTTTCAATAAATTATCTTTTTCCATAGCCTTTAAGAACTTTGCAGTTTTCTTCCAGGAAGTTTTCTTCATATTGACAATATTACTATCAACAGGTGGAAGGTTCTTTAAAATATGTCCGGAAATAAATTGTGTTGCAGTGATTGGAAATTGAATTGTATCCTGACTTAATGTGTATAAAACAGATCTTTTAAACATTTCATCAACATCTTCCGTACTCATAACGTATTCATCTGATTCTTCTTGATTATCACTTTCAATTTCAAGATTTTCCATTTCGGACACAGCCTCATCATCTGCATTCTTGGTATTCAAATCATTAACTTTATCTTCAACAAAATTTTCTGATGTTTCTTCTATTTTATCAGTTTCAGTAGCTTCACCTTTTAACTCTTCTTCAACCTTTTTCAATTCCGCTTGTTCTTTCTCCGTATATGTCTTTGCATCCTCCAAAATATCTGTTAGATTTCTACCAAGCTGGTTAAGTTTATCACCCGGATATGTAAAAATATTCACAGCAACACCTGATGAAGGTGCAGTATCACTAGTTTTACCTTCTAAATCCATTAAACATTCACCAACAGCAATAGGTATATTTGGTTTAAGATAATTTACAACAGCAACAATTGCACCATTTTTCAAACCAGCACCAAAAGGTCCAATACAACCACGTATCATTAAATTTGCGCCATTCATTAATCTATCAATAACTGCATCATGTGTCATTATAGTTGGAATACACACAAAATTATCATCAGAGGTGTTGATTGATAAATACAATCCTTGTAAAGTTGGAATAAAGTCGTTGCCATCTCTAAGTTGACAGAAAATAGGGTCCTTGGATGTTGCATCATAGTAAACCATACCTTTCTTGATCTCTGGAGTGTTAAATACTGCCTTTGACATCTTTTCAGGAATTCGGAAACCTTTCATCTGTGTTTCAATGTCATTTTTTAACTTCCTTCTTTCTGAAGATTTCAAGTTGGCACTTGGTTTCACTTCTATAGTTTTTCTAAACATTAGATATGTCTATTTATATATAATTTTTGAGTAGATAATCAAATAACAAAAAATTCAGAAAGAAATAAATAAAGACAGGAAAATCATGATAAATTTCATGAATTGAAATTTTGGCGTAATTTCCAGATCTTGTTATGTTTGTTTGGGTGGTTTTTTTCAAAAGTACCAATATAAGAAGCCATAATTGAAAGAAAAATGAGCTTGGGTACGGCAAAACTTCCACATCAATTATCAAACTCATCATGTTTCACAATTTGTCCTCAAATGGATTTATTATCATTTCAGTTGAACGATACAGTTATTTGGATATATCGTCAAGGAAATGAAAAAGTTTGGGATATAGATATTAATTCACTGAAAACAGATGATGAAGAAATCAACCGAACTCAAGAAAAGCTGATTGATCTTGTTTGGAAACCTGATGGTAAACGAATTGCCATCGCATCAAATAATGGGAATCTATATTTATTCAATGCAATGCAAGGTAATTTAATAAGAAAATTGAAATTGAATACGGAATTATCATGTATGACATGGTATGAATGTAAAATAGGCCATAATAAAGCTAAATCGAAAAGTGTTGATGGAATAACTGATACAATTGATATTATAAGTTCAATGCCAGCTTTAAGATCTAGCATAGGAAACGTGAAAGGTATGCCAAATAAGAAGAATACTGATAGTAACACTCATACTAATTTAAATACAGGACTGAGCTTTATTGATGATGATGATGATGATTATCCACATGACGAGGAGGAAAATAAAGATAACAAAAGCTTAAATGTTATACTTGCAGGTTCAAATGATGGTAGTTTAACTTACATTTTTGGTAACATTTTTGTTATTGATGATATCTGTATCAGCAACAACTTCAACAATTCAAAAATTATTAAAATTATACCCAATAGATTATTGACATACCAATACGTGTTAGCAGAGAGTGAAAACAGTTTCAGTGTTTCCAAGTTAAATACAGGATTTATTTATAATGATAAAATAATGAACAAGGTATTAATGATTTCATCAAAACTTTTGAACGTAATGTTGTATTTGAAAAGAGCAACGAAAAAGCTAGATAATAAGTACAAATTGTACATGGATTATACCATTAGAATTATTGAATTATTGAGAGGTGAAATTACTGAAGATGAAGAAAATAATATTCATGATGAAAATAATATTAGATTTGAAAGTAATAATACTGATCCAGTATATGATTTATATGATTTACTTTTAACAGGGTCATTATCCAATGCAACTAAAAAATGGTTAACCGATTATTTAAGTGATAGAGGTATCAAAAGATGGTCACAATTAGGAAGTACCTATTTCAATAATGCAAGAATTACAATTTATAATCATATTATTTCATCATTACACCATTTCTTCATATATTTAACTGATTTGAGAGGTTTAACACAATATGATGTAAATAGAAATTTTGAATATCAAGATCAAATAGATGAATGTATTAAAATATGTCAAACTTTTATAAAATATGCATATCAATTTATGATCGAGTTGAAAGAGAATGAACAACATTTTGAACAAACAGTTATATGGTTATCAAATATATTATCTGAGATAACAACTGATGAGAAAGTCAACATAACGTTCAAGACTAATGATATTACTAAATTTTTGATTTTCATTAGTAGTAAGTTAAACACAATTGAGAGTAAAAATGACGATACACAAACTGATATTCATGATGGTGATAATGATTATTCTAAAATTAATACATTTACCAATGTTTTGAATATTAAATTGCACAATCTTTTTGAAAAACTTAAGAGAGATGTCAAGGAAGAGATAATCATAGAGAAAAGCATTAATTTAGCAAAGCAACCAGATGTTAAAAAAGATTATAAATTCAAATTATTTGATACTCATGGATTTTTATATACAACTAAGAATTCATATATTATTATGCACAGATTCAATTTGGAGACGTTGCATAGAACGTATTTCGAGTTTAAGATCAACACAGTCCTTGAAATTATAGATATTGAAATGGTTAGTGCTGATATTTTTTCCATATTATATGACAATGTTGCTATCTTTTACCAAACATCATACAGCGATAAATCTCTAACGATAGCATGTACTTATAATTTGGATAAAATCACCAAGAGTGAAGAAATGATGAATTTTAAATCTGGGTATCTAGCAGTTAATGAAACCGGGAAGTCATTCTGTGTATTAGATTCTGAAAGAAAAAGGTATCTATGGCAGCAAACCTTTTTATAATCATATAATCATAAATAATATTTAAATCTTTGCTAAATCATATAAGTTCTTTATTTCCTCAGACATTTGCTTTCTATGTAAATCAATGTCTGACTTATTCAAACTACAATCGTCATCAATATAGAAAATATTGTCCACAAATGTACAATACGCCTCTCTTATTAATCCATCCATTCCAGCTAGATCCATACCATTGAAAACTTTCATAGTTTCTTTAGACACTGGACGAGTTTTCAAATAAAATTGTTGTAGTTTTATAAGTCTATTCAATCTTTTGTTAAACACACGACATGGTGCAATTGGTCCTCCAAATCTATCAGCATCGAGTTCAAGCTTCAGTAATGGTGGTCCTAATTTCAGGTTTAATTTAGAGTTATATTGTTGTCTTAAATGTGTCAATTTTTTCAATTCTTCTGAAGTTGCTATATTTTGAACATTTGAAGCATATGGAGTTTCACAATTGAAATTCAGTTGTAAGATCTTATTCATCGGTGTGGATTCCATTTTAATTTGATCATATGGTTTCTGTTGAATAAAATATTCAATCTGTGCCTGTTTCCATAGTTCATTATATCGATCAACCATATCAGTTGCATTGTGCTTATTTAAAAATGTTATAGTATGTGATAATGATAGTAAATTACCATAACTTGCAACAAAATCAACTTTCTCCTTCTTATTTCGTAATTTATAGTTCAAAAAATTAGTTACAACAGAGGGATATACCGTATCTAACTTAGGTGATTGAATATGTGTATAGTTTAGCAATTCCAATAGTTTATTTGTATTTTGTTGTTTAAATGTGCTATCTGACTGGATCAATTGAAATATCCTATTTTTTTGTTTACTTTCCTTAGCATTTACCAACAATTTTTCAAGACAATCAGTAGTGTATTCATCTAGAGGGATATTCCTCAACTTCCGAGCCACATTCATTGTGACAGGTCACTATAATTTCCAGTGAAAAGATGTGCCAACAACTAAGAAATGACAAATTTTTAGATTTCTCCAAAATTTTTTTATTGACATGAAATTCTCAAAAGGGAAATTAATCATTTGTTTACATCTAATTTAAGTTTCTTCTTCTTCTTTTGAGATTATATATATTGTCTCTTTTCTTTTGTGTCTTCAGATTCAGTTCAGTGCTAGTTGTTGCAATTAACATGTCAGATAATAAGCAAGTTCATCGTAGCAGGTTAGCTCATTTGAATGCCACAAGAGACAAGGAAAATGCTGTTAGATTTCATAAAAACAAAGTCAATAATAGTAGAGATTTGAAAACAGATGTTTCAAAGAAAGAAACAGTTGAACCATTTGAAATTGGTAAAAAAATCTTACGTTCTAAATCTACAAATGGATTGAAAGTAAGTAATAATCATAATCACAGTAATAATCAAAATATCAATTCAATTTCAAAACACAGCATACCATTAAATACCAAACCTTTATTCCCTGAATCAGAGAATGCTAATAAATCAAGAAAAATAAATAAACAACCAATTTCTATCTTTGGAAGTATTGACTCTAATGAAAATGAAAAGGAAAATGTTGCATATCATGATACTACAACATTACAAAGATCTCACTCACATATGGAAATTAATAATAATAATGATGATGGCAATAATATTAATACTAAACGTAACACACTTTCAAGATCATCATCAGCTTTTGGATCAGCTTTTGGATCATCATTCAATCACTCACTGAAACCAAGAATTAAATCTAAACTAACACTGGGTGCTGATAATGATATGACAGCATTTTTTAAATCTTCTAAATTTAATGATCAAAAGCAATTTGGAATAAATAATAAAACTACCAATGATTTTGATACCGTTATTGATGGAAAGGATAAAAATAATGATAGTTTTAATGATACTAGTGTTGATATCAGTAGACTGGATGAAGTTACATTTACGGATGATAATGATGATATTACAATGATGAAGAAGATATCAACAGATAGAAATTCACCTGTGTATCAAAGAACTCATAAAGTTAGTATACATACATTATTATCTTCTTCGACTGATAATGATGATATTGGAGAAACTACATTTGATTATAAAGATATTGAGAAATCAAAACCTTATAAACTTGTTGATCTGGAAAGTTTAATAATGTCCAAACATCATGAGATTTTAGAACCTGAACCTGAAGTTGAAATTGGTAAAATTCAGGATAATGAATTTGAAATAGAACATATACCACATAATAAAAATGGAGTATATGATGATTCTATTCCTGATGCTGTATTAGATGGTGAATATCAAAGTATGGGAGATGTTTTAGGAAATTTATGGAGTAATAATAAGTCAGCAAGCCCAACAAGCTCAACTTTCAAAGATCCACTTGAATTAAAATTTAAAGCAGAAGATAAAAAAGAGGATATTTTAAGCAATATACAATCTAGTAATTTTGAGCCAGTATTAGATTTTGATAATGCACTGAAGCTAGAATTTTCTGATATTGAAGAAGAGGAAGAGGGAGATGAAGAAGATGGTAATGATAAAGATAAAGATATTCACCAAATTTTAAAATTCTATCAAGATAAATCAACTATATAAATTATATATCTATAGACCTATCTATAAAACTATACATTCTAGTATGTAAAATAATCATTAGCTTTGTTTTTAAATATATTCTATCTCTATTCTATATTATGCTATTATTTCATTTTCTATGTACAAGTGGATCACCATCCAAACCAACCAAACCATTTTGATTTTGAATCGGTTCCAAAATTTTTAACATCAGTATTATTGATGTAAGTATTAAAAGTTTTAGGAACACTACTTTTATCTTTTATTTGAAAAACTGTTGGTTGACCATTATCATTATCATCATCATCATTTGCACCATTTGAATTATCTTTATTTTTACTTTCATTTTCTTTACTATCAACATGACCTAATACATCAATTAATCTATTTTTATCATTTCTCTCTAACATCCAATTATCCTTGGGGAAAATGATTTCAACACCAACATATAAATCACCATGAGATGAAAGATAAGAATTTGGAATTGGCATACCTTCACCTTTAATAATAATTGAATCACCAGGTTTTAAAACTTTACCCATTGGAATTTTAATATTTAACCATCTATTATCAATTGTTTTAATTAAACGATTATTTTCAAATCCACATAATGCATCAACTAAATTAATTGAAATTTTTGTAAATAAATTATCACCATCTCTGAAAAACAATGAATTATTATCATTATTCAATTCATCTTGGATAAATTTAAAATTTAAAATTGCTTTACCAGTTTTAATATTTGGGAATTCATTACCCATACCACTCATTTCAACTGTACCAATATTTGGTGAACCTTTCTCAATTTTAAATTCACAAATATTTTCATCATCAATAACTAAATTACCCTTACATTTCCTACATTTATCATCAGGTCTTGAATAAATACCTAAACCTTCACATTGATTACATTCAACTCTTTGAGCAAATGTCATACCACCCATTCGACGATATTCTTGTATAATACCTTGACCTTTACAAATTGGACAAGTTATTTTAACTGCATTTTTCCTTAATCCATTACCTTTACATTTAACACAAATAATTTTCCTTTTATAAGTTTTTTTAACTAATTTACCAAAATAAAGATCAGATAATGTAACATCAATATCAAAAGTAATATCTAAATCTTTACTTGTTTGACGTTGAGTAAAATCTCTATGATTATTAGTTTTTCTATTACCACCATTTCCATTACCTGTGAAAAATTGTGCAAAATCGCCTTCATCAAAGAAATTTGCACCTGGTCCACCTGTTCCATTACTAAATTCAAATTCAAAACCAAAATCATCGAATGGATTACCATTTCTATTATTATTTGGTCCACCACCTAAATCATATTCATTACGTTTTGTTTCATCAGATAAAATTTCATAAGCTTCAGTAATTTCTTTGAATTTAATTTCACTTTCATCTCTTAATTCAGGTGATACTTTATCAGGATGATATTTGAGTGCCAGTTTCCTATAAGCTTTTCTAATTTCTCCTTCAGTTGCTGATACATCAACACCTAATATTTCATATAGTCTAGTCATTGGTTTACTATTTATTAAGCTTAAAGAAAGAAACTGAAGATCTATATTTATAAAAATACTCCACAATAAATCATGTCACACAGATATTTCCTTACATAATACAAAATTTCAAAAAAAGTGTCTAAATATACAGAAACACAACTAATATACTTTACACCAATGGTTCATATGCTGAACTAGTCTCATTTGGTGTCTTCTCCCATTGATGAACAGTCATACCATCATGAAGTCTAAATGTTTCTTGTTTTAATGAATAATTGAAAAACCAAGGTAATAATTTAAACATGAATAACCAGTATAACATGCATAAAAATAAAATCAATAATGAAGTAATTGCATAATTTGGTAATGAACTATCATTATCATTAGATGATTGAATTAATGGACCTAAAAACATAAAAATTGAGAATAAAATCATAAATGAAATATCTAAATATGATGCCTTAATATGAGGTTCATTATTTGGATTTCTTTTACGTAAAATTAAAATACCGAAACAAGCTAAACCAAAGAAAATTTGTGTTGGATAACTTTCTAAATTAATTGCATAATTGAAAATATTTGAATTTGAAGGTATAATTAAAAATATTGAAGTAATGAAAAATGGAATTAACATTGAAGTTAATGGTGAATTAAATGGATAATTTGATGCAAAGAATTTACTAAATGGCATAAATCCTTCTCTAAAAATTTCTTGATTCATTCTTGAAATATGATATAAAACTGTTATAATATTACCACCAACTGAGAATGCAATTAATGATGATAAAATAATTTTACCAAATGAATTACCGAAAAATTTTTCAAATAAAACTAAACCAACCATTTCATTAATTTCTAATAATTCATCTGATGGTATAACAATTAAATAAGTTAAATTAATTAATAAATAACAAATATTGATTAATAAAATAGATAAAGGAGCAGCAATTTTCATTGTATTAATTGGATCTTTAATTTCACCTAAAACATTATGAGTTGTATGCCAACCATTAAATGAGAAAATCCCTTTTAAAATTGCCGAAGTAAATGAAGCAATTGTAACATTTGTTTTAATTTTGAAAAAATCTTTTAAATGTAAATTATTATCAATATTAGTTATTGATGAAGGTAAAATTAAAACAGATAATCCCATTAATGAAACACATAAAAGTAAAATAATTTTCAAAAATCCTGTAATTGTTTGAACTTTAATAACGAATTTTGTTGAACATAATAATAATAAAATAGTTAAGAATAAAAATGCAAATCCAATTGGTTTACTATAATTTTCCATAACTGGTCCATCATCAATTCCAACAGCATAAAGGAAATATTCACCAAATATGATAACATTTGCAATAATTGAACCAAAGATAACAATGAAAATACCGAAAACCACATTAATTAACATAAATGGTTTATTATAAATAATTGAAAGGAAAACTTTTAAACCACCAGAACGTGGTATAATTGAACCTAATTCAGAGAAACACATTATACCTGCATAACTTGAATAACCTGCAATTAACCAAACTAAAAAGAATAAAAATGGTGAACCACCAACATCTCTATAAATCATTGCAGGTGTTGCAAAAATACCTGATCCAATAATTCTTTGAACTACCATCATTATAACATCAGTTACACCGAGATGACGTCCATGAGGGGTTTCATCATGTGATATCATCGTTTATTTATTGAAAGAAATGAAAAGAAGATATTGTTATCAATGAATCAATAATTAATAATGTAAACAACTATAAAGAGATAACAAAAAGGGGGAATTACGTAAGAACATAGCAAATTATAGGTATTATGTCTTATATATATGACAGTGTATCATATTCTACTACATGTACAATACAATATACTATAGTAGAATAGAAATAAAGAACAAATGGTAAAATAACAGAAAGATAATCAAATTAAGTAATTTACTATGAAAAGAAAGCCAATTTTTTCATCAATATAATAAGGCTCATCTCTTTATTCATTACTTTCTTTTATCAATGCCAGTAACAACAGTTCAAAGAGCCACTATTCAAACCCCCACTGGATGGAATGAACTCCCACTTCCATTAACAATCCATCAAACTGGTCAAAACCTATACTTAGGAACCAATATGATTTCAAACATAATCAAAATATACATAAGAGGAAATGATATTTTAATTAAACATCAACAAGGTAAATTACAAATAACTCTATCTAACACAAATGATATCCATGAATGGTGTACATTTTGGAAAAATATCGGTATTGAAGTAAAATACAAAGATGATGGGGAGTTATTGAAATTGATTAATGATAAAATATCAACTGATGAATTTAAATTACTTGTAAGTATATAATAAATATAATAAATATAATTTTTTTTTTGTTATACAACAATATACTAACATATTATAGATGGATAGGATAGATAAATTATTAAGCCAATAATGCCATGATTGTTAAGAAAATAGCGTGAGGAACATAAGGTGTGATTATAATACCATTTGCTTTTGATGATGAACTAATTGAAGAAACAACAGTAGTAGAAGAAGAAGAAGATGATGAAGTGGTAGCAGATGATGAAGCTGTAGTTGGTGATGATGAAAGACTTGAAATTGTTGCAGTTGATGAAGGTATTGAAGAAACTCTACTTGTTGAAACAACTTGTGAAACAGAAACTGAATCATCATTAGTTATTGTCATAACACTGTAATCATTTGGAACTTTAAATTCAGTCATACTTAATTCATTCATATAATTACTTAACCAATCAAAATTTGTAATAAATGTTGAAAATTGATCAAATGGGAAACTTTGAATAAATAAACTTGTTGGAAAATCTTCAACTTCATAAGTATTTAATTGAATATAAAATTGCATTAATTCAGGTGGGAATTCAATTCCTTTACTTTGCATTACACTTTGATATTTATTATTTTGTTGAAGTGCATCAAGTAAAACTGTTTTAATAAAAGTTTCTTGTTCAATAACTGCATATGATCTTTCTTCAAGTGTATTAGTTAATGTTGTTGTAATAACATTTGCTAAAATTGTGGTGATTAATCCACTAATTGGTATTAATGTTGATAACTTCATCCTTGCTAGTCTAGATACATTACTACAAGAAATAAATTAAAGGTGGAATTACTGTTTGTTTTATAGGAATAATGTTAATATTACCCTTTTGGGACACCAAAGAAGAATTATGAAATTTTCTTTTCTTTTTTGCTTTTCTTTTTTGCTTTGCAAATGGTATCTAGCTATTTTATATCTACTTATATGGATTATATAATAATATTGATTATAATAATGATTAAGAAAAAGAAATGTGTACTACACGACTAACCACGTAAGAAACCTTTTCTACTCTTAGTTGGTTGTTGTTGTTGTTGTTGAGAATTTGGTAACATTGAAGATGGTTGTTGTTGAGTATGATTAACACTACTTGAACCATTTTGATCAATTAATTTATTATTTGATTCTAATTCTTTCTTTTTATCTTCTAACATTTTAATTTGTTTTAATAATTTATCCCTCATTTCTTTATGTTTACTAAATAAATCAGCTTCAGTTTCTTGTAATTTTTTCTCTTCTCTATTAACTTTTTGTTGAAAAATTTGTTTCATTTGATTCTCTAAATTAACTAATTTTAATTCATGTAATTTTTTTTCTTCTTCTTGTTTGAGAATTGGATCAAATTCTTTGAAAACTGAATCATTTTGAACTATACCCATTTTGAGTAATTTATTTAATCTATAATTTTCATATAATTTATTTGATGTTAAATCTTTTAAATCTTCCATATAATTTCTAATTAATAATTGTCTCAATTTAATAAAATCACAATGTAATTCATTATCAATTTCAATTTTACCCCAAGGATATTCTCTACCTCTAACAAATCTACCATCATCTAATTTAATTAAATTATTTGAACCAACAATTGCAAATGGCATTTTATTTAAAATATTTAAATTTTCATCATCAACAAGTGAATCATCACTTTCGTACCTAATTGGATCAAAAATATTAATATTTTGATTTTTTAAATCATTTTTAATTTTTGTTTTAAAATTTTCAACTTCTAATTCATTAAGTATATCAGATTTTGCAATAATTGGAATTAAATTAACTTTTTCATGAATTGATTTCATAAAATTAATATCTAAAGATTTTAATGAATGACCTGTTGGTTCAATAAAATATAATAAAGCATGAATTCTTTCATCAATAAATTGATTTGATAAATGATTTCTATTAATTTTAGTTTCATAATCTAAATAAGAATCAAATCTTGAATCAATTTCATCAATAATTGGTTGAAAAGAATTTGAATTATTAATAAATTCACCAAATCCTTTACAATTAATAATTTGTAAATTTAATTTAACATTATTTTCTTCAATAATTGAATTAATTGTTTCAATTTGAATTTTATTTAAATCTTCTAAAGGTTTAACAGTTGTAAGGTCAAATAGATCTTTATTAAATAATGTATTAATTAAAGTTGATTTACCTAAACCTTTCTCACCAACAATCATTAAATTAAAATTAAATCCTTTCCTAATTGATTTTCTATGCCATTGTTTTGGTAAATTAGCAAATCCTACATAACCATTTAATTTACGTTTAATAATTTGATTAGCTTCATTAGAAGGGAGTAATTCAGTCATTATTACTGTTGTTTAAAAGAATTTAAATCAGATCAAAAGGAACAACAAGTGGCGAATGGATGTAAACATTGAATAATTGAGGAAAATTGCCCATTTCGTAATAAATTTTATGAAAACTGTGAGTGTCACTTAATTTGACGCGTTGTATTAAGGTAAGGTCTTATATATATATATATATACTGTGTATAGACAAGGACAATGTATAAACCATCAGATAGTGTTAGGAAATTAGTAGAGGAAGGAGCAGAATGTATGGCTAAGAAACAATGGGAGAATGCAGTTGATGCATATAGTGAAGCATGTCAAGTTTATAATTTAGAGAATGGTGATGATAGTGGTGAATTATTAGTTATGTATGCAAAAGCATTAATAGAGAATGGTATTAAGAATAATGATGTTATTGCTGGTGAAACTGGTGAAGAAGATGGTGAGGAAGGTGGTGAGGGGGATGAGGATGAAGAGGAGGGTAAATTTCAGTTCTTCAATGGAGTTGCAGAGAAAGATGGTGAAGTTGAGGAAGAAGTAGAGGAAGTAGAGGAAGAGGTTAAGGAAGAAAAAACTAAGGAAGAAGAAAATAAGGAAGAAACAGATGATGGACCTAATGATTTTGAAATTGCAATGGAGATATTAGAAGTTGCTAAGGAACAATTTATTAAATACGATAATAAAATACAAATAGCCAATGTTTATGTATTACAGGGGGATATTTATTTAGAAACAGATCAAGGAATTGAATCAATGAAAAGTTATCAAGAAGCAGTAAATATATTAAGAAGTGAGAATGATAGTATTAAACTTGCAGAGACATTAGTTATGTTATCAATTTCACAAGAATTAAATGGTGAATTAGAGAATGCAATTAAATCTATGAAAGAATGTATTTCCAATGGTAAAGAATGGAAAAGAAGGGATGAAATGGAGGTACGATTAGAAGAATTAAATAATAGATTATTAATTGAAGAGAAGGAGAAGGAGAAGATGAAAGAAATGGCTAAAAGAGTTGTTGAAAGTAATGATTTAACTTCGTTAGTTAAGAGACGTAAAAAATAGCGAGTATAATGTAAACCTTAGTTAACACTCTTTCTTTTTGTAATGACTTATCCACTTAATTTAGAACTACCATGGGTAGAGAAATATAGACCATATAGTCTTAATGATATTGTTGGTAATAAAGAAACTATTAATGCATTAAAGAATATTGCCAAAGATGGTAATTTACCACATTTAATTATTAGTGGATTACCAGGTATTGGTAAAACAACTGCGGCATTAGCATTATCAAGAGAATTATTAAACAATGATGATAAATTAATTAAGGAAGCAGTATTAGAATTAAATGCAAGTGATGATAGAGGTATTGATATTGTACGTAATTTAATTAAATCATTTGCACAAAAGAAAGTTACATTACCATATAATAGACAAAAGATAATTATACTTGATGAAGCAGATTCAATTACAAGTAGTGCACAACAAGCATTAAGAAGAACAATGGAAATTTATTCAAGTAGTACAAGATTTATATTTGCATGTAATCAAAGTAATAAAATTATTGAACCATTACAAAGTAGATGTTCAATATTAAGATTTAATAAATTAGGTGATGAAGAAATTTTACAAATTTTGAAAAGAATATTAGAGAAAGAAAATATTGATACATATACAGATGATGGATTAGCAGCATTAGTTTTCACAAGTGATGGAGATATGAGACAAGGTATTAATAATTTACAAAGTGTTTATTATGGATTTAAAATGATCAATAATGAAAATGTTTTCAAATTAGTTGATACACCAAATCCTATTATAATTAATAAAATGATCAAATTATCATTAAATGGATCAATTGATGAATCTATAGTTATATTAGATTCTTTAATTGAAAGAGGACATTCATGTATTGATATAATCAATATATGTTTTAGAGTTAGTAAAACATTACAAGAAGTTGATAATGAAAAAGTTTTACAAGTGTTACGTAAGATTGGTGAATGTCAATTGAAAATAATTGATGGTGTAAGTACAAGATTACAGTTATGTAGTTTATTAAGTAGTTTATATAATTAGAGAATATGTCTACAGTATTAGAGAGACTTAAGGCAAAAGAGGCTAAGAGAAGGGAGAATGGAGAGGATAAGATTAGATTAGAGGCAGTTAAGATGAAGGTTGTAGTGAAGGAGAGTGAAATACAGGATATTATTAGAGATGTAGTGAGAGAATTACCACAAGGTACTAGTCATATAAGTGTTAAAAGACTTGTACAAATGGTTAGTGATAGTAGAGATGGTAATATAGATAAAGAAATAGTTGAAAAGGTAGTTAACAAGATGTATTCTGTATCAATGAATGTTGTCTCTCTTATGTAAAGACTTTATTTAATATAGAATATTCTCGAAAATTTACTCATTTTTTCATTCCGATTTCGCACTTTGGGAAAAAATTCCATTTTTTTTCCCACTTTTCTTATAAATGACCAACTTCGTCCATTTTTAAATTTTCTTTTTTAATATTTGCCACTTTATTGATATATATTACTATATACTTTTGAGCAAACACTCTTTATAATAGAATCAAATGCTTTCATCTGTTTCAAAGAACGCTGCTACTAAAATTCCATCTAACTTTGTTAGATATAACTCAAATAAAGTTCAAGGTACAGTTATTGGTATCGATTTAGGTACCACCAATTCTGCTGTTGCAGTTATGGAAGGTAAAACTCCTAAAATTATTGAAAATGCTGAAGGTTCAAGAACTACTCCATCTGTTGTTGCCTTCACTAAAGATGGTGAAAGATTAGTTGGTATTCCAGCAAAGAGACAAGCTGTTGTTAACCCTGAAAATACCCTTTTCGCAACAAAGAGATTAATTGGTAGAAGATTTGAAGATGCTGAAGTTCAAAGAGATATTAAACAAGTTCCTTATAAAATTGTTAAACATTCAAATGGTGATGCTTGGGTTGAAGCAAGAGGTGAAAAATATTCTCCTGCTCAAGTTGGTGGTTTCATTCTTAATAAAATGAAAGAAACTGCTGAAGCTTACCTGGGTAAAAAAGTTTCATCTGCTGTTGTTACCGTTCCAGCTTATTTCAATGATTCTCAAAGACAAGCAACTAAAGATGCAGGTGCTATTGTTGGTTTAAACGTTGCTAGAGTCGTTAATGAACCAACTGCTGCTGCTTTAGCTTATGGTTTAGAAAAAGATGATTCTAAAGTTGTCGCTGTCTTTGATTTAGGTGGTGGTACTTTCGATATCTCCATTTTAGATATTGATAATGGTGTCTTTGAAGTTAAATCAACTAATGGTGATACTCATTTAGGTGGTGAAGATTTCGATATTTCTCTTGTTAGATATATTGTTGATGAATTCAAAAAGGAATCAAATATTGATTTACAAAATGATAGAATGGCAATTCAAAGAATTAGAGAAGCTTCAGAAAAGGCTAAGATTGAATTATCTTCAGCTTTATCAACTGAAATCTCATTACCTTTCATTACTGCAGATGCAACTGGTCCAAAACATATTAACTTAAAGATGACTAGAGCTCAATTAGAAAAATTAGTTGAACCTTTAATTAAGAAAACTTATGAACCATGTAAGAAAGCTCTTAAGGATGCTAACTTATCAACTTCAGATATTGGTGAAGTTATCCTTGTTGGTGGTATGTCAAGAATGCCAAAGGTTATTGAAACTGTTAAAGAAATTTTCGGTAAAGAACCATCTAAAGCTGTTAATCCAGATGAAGCAGTTGCAATTGGTGCTGCAATTCAAGGTGCTGTTTTATCAGGTGAAGTTAAAGATGTTTTATTATTAGATGTTACTCCATTATCTTTAGGTATTGAAACTTTAGGTGGTGTTTTCACTAGATTAATTCCAAGAAATACAACTATTCCAACTAAGAAATCACAAGTATTCTCAACTGCTGCAGATGGTCAAACTTCTGTTGAAATTAGAGTCTTCCAAGGTGAAAGAGAATTAGTTAGAGATAATAAATTAATTGGTAATTTCACATTAGCAGGTATTCCACCAGCTCCAAAGGGTGTTCCACAAATTGAAGTTACCTTCGATATTGATGCAGATGGTATTATTAATGTTTCTGCTAAGGATAAAGCTTCTGGTAAAGATTCATCAATTACTGTTGCAGGTTCATCAGGTTTAACTGATAGTGAAATTGAAAAGATGGTTAATGATGCAGAAAAATTCAAAGAACAAGATCAAGCTAGAAAAGAAGCAATTGAACAAACTAATAGAGCAGATCAATTATGTAATGATACTGAAAAATCATTAACTGAATTTGGTGATAAATTAGATAAAGCAGATGCAGAAAATGTTAAAAAATTAATTACTGAATTAAGAGAATTAATTGTTAAAGTTAATGGTGGTGAAAATGTTGAAGTTTCTGAAATTAAGAGTAAATATGAAGAATTACAACAATCAAGTTTAAAATTATTTGAAAAAATGTACAAAAATCAACAATCATCTGAAGATTCATCAAAATCTGATGAACCAAAGAACTAATTGTAAATAATTAAAATTAATTAACCAATATAATATTTATATAAATCTTGTCTATAAACAAACAATTTTATGATGAACTAAAATAATTTATGATTTTATCAAAATGATTAATGGTGTAAATCACAAAACAAAATTGTAATATTACTAAAACATTCTTCAATCTATGATTATTAGGTGTAAATCTCCAACCAACAGTACAAGTAATTAAATTAATAACAGTTAATTTAACAATAACATTCCATTCATTAATATTCATATTATACAGTATTTGAAAATAATCTAATAAACCATCATTATTAATACCAACTATGAATATCGACCACCAAAGCATTAATGAATAATATGGTAAATTGGAATTAATGCTAAAATTTGCATGTAAAATTATTGGAATCGAAGTGAATATGAAATAATATAATTGACTAAGTATTGATGAATCCATTGATGTTCTGCTTAATGTCATTGTAGTGGTTACTGTATTGTGGAAATAATTTTTAAATTCTTTTTCATCTATACGTATATGTTGATTAAGTTGTTTAATATTGAATTATTATATATCAACCTCTGTAACACTACAATAGTTATCTATAAAGATTAAGATTCTTAATGCCTTGTCGGGCATTCTAATAATACATGATTGTATTACATTCAGCAATAATATCTTTAATAAGGTTCTATTATTAACTGAAACAACAATAAGAACTCTAATTTGAAAAATTTGCATCACGATGAGTATAGTAATAAATTCGTTAAAAACTTTGTATACTAATGTTTCTCTTCAAATCATTGAGCAAGGTATACCAATGTATACAATCAAAACACTAAACAACACATAAAACAATGACGAATATAATGAACTATTAGATGTGTTTTGTTGATAATAAAAATTTACTGAAAAAGATATACACATTAATGATGGAAAAATCAAAAGATATTTAAGTTTTAAAAAATTTAATTTAATATAGTTTACCTTTATTCAAGAACGGAGTCAAGGTTTCAATAGCAATAATCTAATTATTATAATAATAATATATGCTATTGGATTAATTAGTTATAAATGAATATATATATATATATATTCTTTGAATGTTAGAGATATAATTCATTTTAAGGTATAAAAGAGAGGTAATATATCTTGTTTTGAATTTGGTATAATTTTAAATTATCTACTGATATTTCTTCTCCAACCACAAGGGAAAAAGTTTAGTTATTAACATATATCAACTAATCATGATTTCTCCTGTTAAGATTATATTTCTCTATTTGACTTTATTTTCAGTGGCAGCAACGCCAATTTTATCTAAAAGAGCATTTCCATTTTATGATATAATTCATAGTTCAGGTCCTGTGTTTATAAGAGCATATTTCAACGGTTCATATGCATATTGGACAAAAATGATTTGGTGGGGGTCATTTGTTGCAGGTGATGGTGGTCTGGTTGATAATGTTAAGGAAGGTATCGATGCTTGTCATAGTTGTATTGATAATCATAAATCACCGAACTCAAACTGTGCTGATGATATCACATCTTTAGTTAAAATGTCCATTACAAATGTTGTAAAAGGTATTGTTGGATGGCAAACTGGTTTTGGTGCAAATGGTGTTGATGGTAACGGTTCTCCAGCAAAAAGACAACTTAATGATACAGATACTGAATATTTCGATTATATTTTTGATCCGGTTATTAATGATTGGAGTTCAAATAATATATCAAAACATTTAGCAACTGCTCATATTAATTCTGGTAGTAGAGTTGTATCTAAATCATCAATAACTCATGAAAATGGTACTACCACTGATGATATTCATTTTAATTCTGATGATTATGGATTTTACAGAATATATCATTCATATACCGGTAATGCTAATGGGATTGTTGGTTTCAGTTTACCAAATTATTCGAGTAATTATAACAATCAAACTTTAGTTAAGAGATATCCGTCATTAGATTATTTATGCGAAGGATATATGGGAGTGTCATATTGTACTGATGTTACTGCCATTGCTAGAATAATTGATGATAACAATGACATTGAAGATTCAGTTAGTGCTATGTATGATGCAGCTACCAGTGGAACTTGGACTACCAAATTCTTCAAGTTATATACTAGTAACAGTGATGATACTACAGAGTCGTGGCAAGCATCAATGAGAGTATTTTACATTGAACCTAATTCACATCCTTATATGACTGAGTGTGATACTGGAAGATAGTGTTGAAATTTATGACTCTTTTTTATTTATTTAAGTATTACACTGTATAACTATTGTGAACATGAAATCATATACGCTCAACCTAATCATTATTGATAAATTAACACTACTTTGGTATATATATATACTTGAGTTGTAAAGGTAAAAAAACCTGTATAGTATAAGTAAGTAAATTTGAGAAATAAATTTTCACTAAGTCAAGTTAAGTTAACAATCTTTCTTTTAAGACAGTGACAAATATGCAGAATCCATTCCTACCACCACCTTCTAAACCATTAAATGAGATGACACCAGAGGAACAAGGTGAAGCAGGTGCTAGGGAGATTATGAATTTCATCTCTTCATGTCCAGGTAAGGCAATATTAGCTGGTGGTTCAGGTTTCGTTCTTGGAGGTGTTTTCGGATTTTTCATGGCATCAATGTCATATGATACACCATTAGGTATTGGACAAATGGGTGGAGCTGCAGCTTTAGCTCAAGAAAAATATTTAGAATTACCATTAAAGGAACAAATGAAAATTCAATTTAAAGATGTTTGGAATAGGACAAAGACAAGTGCACGTAATTTTGGTTATATTGGTTTAATATTTTCAGGTGTTGAATGTTGTATTGAAGGTTTAAGAGGTAAAAGTGATTTATATAATGGTGCAGCTGCAGGTTGTATAACTGGTGGTGGATTAGCTTTGAAAAGTGGACCTGAAGCAGTTTTAGTTGGTTGTGCTGGTTTTGCAGCTTTCTCAACTGCAATTGATATGTATATGAGAAGTGAAAATGGTGCTCCACCAAAGAATGATTATGATCAATAAGTTTCACTGAAGGCTTTCAAAAAGGTTCAAAGCTTTAAGTCTTCCATATGAACAAGCTTTACGAAGATTAATGTATAAAAGGTATAAATTTGTAAATAGAATAGAATAAAATGATTAAGAAAATATCATGCAATAATACTGCTTCTACCTTCTCTCTCTAATGGAGGTACAGCATTAAATAAATCTTTTGAAGTTGGATAACTACCTAACATACCCTTTGAACTTGCAAATTCATTTGATCTAATTGTATTAGTTGAATAATATTCATCCTCTATTGGATGCAGTAAAATATTTAATTTTGAAATTGAAACTGTACTATTAGTTGGAACTGAAATCCAATCATTTCTCTCAAATGTTAATGGTTCACTTGCAATCATTACTAAATTTTGTGATTTATTCATTCTCTCCATTTTATAACGACCTGGTGAATATTCAACAAAATTTGAACCAGTTGAAAAATATAATGATGCAGCTTCATCAGTTTTGGAATTAACATATCTTGAAACAACTATATTATCACCATCAGTTACTGCAAAATTTAATAAAGATGGATCATTATTATTACTATCACTACTAACTTCTTTAACCCAATCTTTAATATAATGAATACTATCAGTAAGTGCTTTTCTTAAAATATGAATATTACAAATTTCTCCACTATTTGGTTCAAAACCATTTAATCTAAGACAATGTAAAAATAATGCAAAACAACATTCTGAATCTGTTGATCCATTAATATTAAGAAATAAATCTTCATCAATAAAATTAATTAATGTACGTTTAATTTTAGGGAAATTTGATATACCACCATTATGCATAAACATCAAATTATTAAAAGTGAAAGGATGACAATTTGTTTCACTTAAAACACCATAAGTTGAAGCTCTAACATGTGCAAATATTAATTTTGAACTTGTCTTTTCACTAATTCTTTGTAAATTTTGATTATTCCAAGCAGGTGTTATTGCCTTATAAAGACATGGACTTGAATGATCATCATCAATATAATAACCAACACCAAATCCATCACCATTAACTGGTTGTGCATCAATTCTTAATCTTGAATCATATGATTGATTGATAATAGAATGTTGAGGTCTAGTAAGCAGATGTGATAAAGTTATTGGTTCCTTACCCTTGTATATCAAGAAACGACACATACCAAAGGAAGAACAATCATGTCTTAAAACCTTCGATTAGTCACTTACATGAAAAAAAGTTGATCTTACAAATCTTCATCTCTTCTATTTTTATTTCTTTTACTTCTTCTGACAATGAATGCACTACGAATAGACCCGGAACTGGATGATGAAACGTTGGGTAATACTATAGAGAATGCACATCTATGGCAATACAGCAGTGATAGTGAAGATGATATTGAAGAAGACATTACACCACCAAATAGTAGTAGTATATCATTTGATGTGAGTACGGGAGATTATGCAGAATGTTTAATTACCAAAGTATTTAAGAACAAAGGATACATTAATTCAAGTAATTCAAGAACTATAATGGTTGCACATAAACCAAATGACACGCTGGACGTTGTTAAATGGACAATTAATTCAATTTTAAATGATAATGATATATTGGTTGTTATAGAGGTTACACCATTACATAATTATTTAAGGAATGGATTTAATGATGATGATAATAATAAATTATTTGAATCAATGAAATCATTAATTGGTGATAAATGTGTTAAAATCGTATATGAGAGACGTGTTGGTGCAGTTTATTATGCAATTAATAGAGCAATTAATGATTATGAAGTTACAATGGTAGTTATAGGTAATGGAGAATATAATAAGGAAATGATTGAGAAATGTAAAATTGGAGTCATTATCGTTAATGATGTAGAAATTACAGAGATGGAAGATACAAAGGCATTACCAAGTATACAATCATTAACTTATGCTATAACGTCAACACCATTAGATTTACCAACAAAGAGAACTTCTAGATTCTTAAGAGGTGGGAATCTTAATAATCTATTATCACCAGTATCATCTAATGAAAGTATACGATCTCTATCACCTTTTAAACTGTTCAAACGAAAGTAATCAATGTCTATATTCTATATATATTCTATATATTCTATACACTTTTACTCTTTAGTATCATAAACAATAGTAACTGGACCATCATTAACAATCCCAACATCCATCATTGCACCAAATACACCATCCTTAACACTATCAACACTTAATCCATCTCTTAATTCTTTCAAAAAAGCTTCATATAATTCATTAGCTAAATGACCTTTCTGTGCTTTATGGAAATCAGGTTTTGTACCTTTCTTAATAGTTGCATAAAGTGTAAATTGTGAAACTGATAATATTTCACCTTTAATATCAATAATTGATTTCATCCATGGTTTACCAACCCATTCAGTTGATGTACCAGCTGATTGATCAATATCTTCAAATAATCTTAATTTAAGTACTTTATTAGCTAATTTACTTACATCTGCAATTGTATCTTCCTGTGTAATACCCACCAGTAAACATAATCCTTTACCAATACTTGATACTACAACATTGTCTACTGTAACAGAGGCACTTTTTACTCTTTGAATAACAACTCTCATTGTATAATAAGAATATACTTACTTATATACATATATAAATATATATTATATATATACATAAAACAAGCTTCCATCACTGAATATATATACCAGTGATAAGTGAAAAAGTGAAAATTTTCATTTTCATTGTTATTATATAATATCTTCCATTGGACAATACACTTTCTTTCTTTTGGATTTCTTTAAGTAACGTATATTACATCATATAACACAGCTAATGATGTCTGATCGTCGTCCATCTATTGTTGAAAGAAGACCTTCATCTGCATTATCTTCAAGACGTCCCTCCATTATACCTCAATTAGAAGGGATTGAAAAACCTAATACTCCGAATTTACCGGAGAATATGAATGTTGATGTTTTAATTTGTGGTACAGGTTTAATTAATTCAATATTAGCAGCTGCATTATCATGGCAAGGTACATCTGTTTTACATATTGATTCAAATCCTTATTATGGGGATGATTCTGCAACTTTAACAATTGAACAAATTAAAAATTGGTTTATTGGTTCAAAATTTAATAAAACAGGTTTTAAAAATTATAAAAATATTCATTTATATATTAATGATAATGATTTTAATATTGTATCAAAAGATTATGGTATTGATTTATCTCCAAAAGTATTATTCCCACGTTCTTCATTATTAGATTTATTAATTAAATCAAGAGTTTATCATTATTTAGAATTTCAAAGTTTATCAAATTTTCATACTTTTGAAAATAATAATTTAGGTAAATTAAATGCAAATAAGGAAGATATTTTCACATCAAATGAAATTGATTTAAATTCTAAACGTAAATTAATGAAATTTTTAAAATTTATTTCATCTCCTATAATTGAATTACCTGATAATTTACCAAAGGATATAAGTATTAAAGATTTTCTGAAAAAAAATTTTAAACTTGATGATAAATTAATTAATGAAATTATATTCACCTTGGGGTTAATTAATAATTCAAAAATTCAATTAATTGATGCATTAAATAAAATTAAGAGATATATTTTATCTTTTAATATTTATGGTAATTTCCCAACATTATATTCAAAATTTGGTGGACCAGGTGAAATTTCTCAAGGATTTTGTAGATCTGCAGCTGTAGCTGGTACAATTTACAAATTAAATACTAAATTAAAATCATTTGATTCTGAGAATAAAACTGCAATACTTAATGATGGTTCAAATATTAAAATTAGTGAAAGAATTGTTTCAAGTTTAAATCAATCAATTAATAAACCTGAAAATTGTAAATTTTATGAAATTTCAAGAATTACTGCAATTGTTGATAAATCATGTAATGAATGGTTTCAAGATGGGGAATCATCATCAATTATAATTTTCCCACCATATTCATTAAATTCACAAAATGAATATCCTGTACAATGTTTAATAATGGGTAGTGAAAGTGGTTGTTGTCCTAAAGATAGATCAATTTGGTATTTACAAACAATTGCACCAACAATTAATGATATTGCAATTAATGATCTTAATGCAGCATTATTAAAATTAGAAGAGAATTATATTAGGGAGAGTACATTTAATTTTAATGAATTTAATGATGATGATTTAGATTATTATAATAATAATAAACCAATTTTAACAGAGAGTGGATCAATGAAATTAAGTAAAAGTTTACTTGATTTTAAACTTAAATTTTCAAATGAACGTATTAATTATTTAATGAAATTAAGTTTTACACAATTAACAAATATTGATCAATTAAATCCTGAAAATATAAATGGATATAATGATAAAATATTGGAAACTGATAATAATATTTTAATTGTTAATATGCCATCAAGTGAATTATCATATGATGGTATAGTTGAAGAAGCTAAAAAGATTTACAAGGAAATTGTTGGTGATGATTCTGATTTTTTTAATGTTGATTTTGAAGATGAAGAAGAAGAGATTGAAATTAGTAATGAATTAGATGCTGAAATAAAGGCAGAATCAGAGGGTGTTAGTAATATTGAAACTATTCCATTAGATCATAATTCTAATCAACAAAGTGAAGAATTTGAAATGGAATTAGAGAGTTAGTATAGTGTAAAGTGTGTGTGTATAGTATATACAGTGTATATATATAATATAATATAATAATAATAATAATGTATTTTTCATACAGCTACTTTAAGAATGTAGATAAAGATAAAGATATTATAATATAAAAATTAAATTAAAAATACATTATTTAACCTTGTAAAGATTCTAAAAGAATGTTTCTTTCTTCAGTATCTGCACCCCATTTAGTGACAACGACACAAGAAGCACCAACAACTTTTCTAGCATTACCTTCTCTATCAACTTGACATAAACCTGCCCATTCACCTAATTGTTTTGCATCAGAAACTTTAATTAATGGAACTTTTTCATCACCATTACATAAAGCTTCAACTAAAGTTGAAATACCTTCTTCAGTAACAGCATCACAAAGGACACATAATTGAGCTTCACCTCTAGTTAATGCCTTGGTTGCTTCTCTTAAACCTCTTGCTAAACCATCTTGAACTAAAGCAGTTCTTAAAACTTTTTTAATACAATCTTCAAGAGTAACTGAAGTTTCTTCTTCAACGACAACTTCTTCTTCGACAATAACTTGTTGTTCTTCAATATCAGACATTTTTATGTATACTTCTTCCTCAGATAAATCCGGTCAGTTGATAAATAAGAAAGGAAATAAAAATGAAAATAAAATATTAATATCAATATATCAATATAATAATTCAATGAAAAATTCATGTAAGTAAACCCAATATAGTAATTATTTTCTCTCTCTATAATATGTAATGTATGTCTCTCTATTAAAAAAAAAATAATTTAAATTTTTTTCACTGTCCCAATCTCACTATTTCCTATTTGGGAAAGTGCACAAACCCTCTCTCTATCCACGTGATACTTACGTAATCAGTGGGTATTTTATTGTATATCAACATATATCTCACAACATGAAAGATAAAGATATTTTATAAGTATTTATTCTCAAATTAATCAATCTCCTACACATTACACATATACCCACATTCATATAATGACCAAAGTAACTATAAAACATGGTATTAAACCAACTTCAATGAAGAATAAACCAATTCAACAAAAATGGTTTGATACATTAATAGGATTTTTCTATTATGGTTCAGTTTCACCACTTTTAACAGAATCTGAAAATTGTGTTTGTTTATTATTATTCTTTATAATTGCTTTATTAGTTATAATTGGTTGTAAAAATTATATTTGGCCTTTAGTTTCTTCAACTAAATTATAAAATCTATAGAAAATTTTTTCATTTATTTAGTGTTCTATATATTATTTAAAATATTTATTAATGTATCTTTATCAGAATTTGTTAACTCATTAAATGTTAAATTATATTTATCAATTTCATTTGTTTGAATATTTATAATAAAACTTTTAAATTGTTCAAATATATTAATCTTATCTAAACTATTATTAGAGTATGGATCATCAACTAATTCATCAATTTCATCAAATGAAAATTTATTATTTGCATCAAATGAATATTCAAATCCATCATCATCATCATCATCATCATCATCAAGTACTTCACCTTCATCACCATCGTCATCACCTGCTTCATTAATTTTATATGTTAATTCATTCTCCCAATTCTTATCACTATATTCTTCCCTTCTCTTTTCAAGTTCTTTAATAGCTGTTGGTATTCTAAATAATAAATTTGATAAATTATTACCACATGTTGATAAAATATTTGTTAACATCATATTATTTAATGAATTTAAATCAATACTTAAAATTGAAATATATCCTAAAATTGATAATTTCATATCGAAAACTCTTTTGAAATTATTGGTAAAATTAAACCATTTACTTAGGAAATATTCAATTGAATTATCTTCAATTAATTTTTTCAATGTTGTATTTGGATCAATTATAATTGATGATATAATTGTATTTAATAATTGAATTTTAAAATTAACACCTTTCTCATTTAATTTATTATCAATTTTTTTCAAATATCTTATACTATAAGAAATTATAATTGGTAAATATTTCCCACTAATTGAATTATTTAATGATAATATAAATGTTGTTGTTAAATCACAAATATTACCAATATCACTAAAACCAATTATATCATCATCAAATTCATCTTCTTCATTAACATTATCACCCATTTGGAAAACTGTTAAAATAATTTTGAAAAATAATTCTTGAATTTCATTATTATTTTGAAAAATTTCACTTCCATAAATTAAATAATTTTTCAATGCTGGTAATGAATCTTCTAAATATAATGTAATATCTTCATCATTTAATAATGTATTAATAAAATTATTTAATAATGACCACATAATTGGTGATACTTTCCTTGTTAAAAATAATGTATTTTCAATTAATTCTCCAGCTTCTGCATAAAATTCTTCAATTTTATTATCAAATATAATTTTAATTACTTTACTATAATAAATTTCTAATTTATCAATTATTTCAGTTGAATTTTCAAAATATAATAAAATTGTAATCATTGTATTTAAAATACCTAAAGCAGTTGAAGTTTTATCACTTGTTAAATTTTCAAATTCATCATAATCATAATCTTCATTTGAATTAACAGTATTTGTAATTTCATTAATTGAATTTAATAATGTAATTAATTTTAAACTTAATTGTTCCATTAATTGTTCTGCAAATGGTTCTAATTGTTCAGGAAATGATTCAACTAATTCTTGCATAACACTTGGTAATATATCACTATCAAATTTATTTGATAAATTCATTAATTTTTCCATTAATTTTAAAACAAATCCTGAAATTAATTTTTTAAATTCTTCATTAACAATAAATGTTTGAATCGATAATGCACTTTGAATTTCAATTGGTAAATAATTATTTTCATTATTTAAAAAATTATTAATTATACCATTGAAAATATTATTAATTGTTTCAAAATTTTTTAAATCAAGTGAATCAAATTTTGAAATTAAATTACATGTTCTTGCCCTTAAAAATGGATAATTTGATTGAAAATTTGGTATTATATAATTATTCAAAAATGGTTCAACTTCATTATATACAGGATTTTTAACTTGTGATAATTTATATGATATTGGTGATAAAAATTTCATTAAACTTTCCTTACCTTTAGCAATTTCAATTGTCTCAGTTTGATTATTTAATTCATTAAATTTATTGATAATAAATTGAAACATTGGAACTAAATAATCAACTCTTTTTTCAACCAATGTGAAAAGAAAAGAATGTAATGCATCTTCACCAGTATTTTCATCCATAATATCAAAAATTTTATGAATATATTCCTCTGGTTCATCTTCAAATAATTCTAAATCTTCATCTGTTGGATTAAAAATTTTAAATGATACATTACCAATAATTAATTCAAAATGTGGTTCAATTAATTTAAATGTATCCTTCTTTAATAAACATTGTTCTAAAAATTCAATTAAATAATAAATATTTGAATTTGATAAATATTTACCACTACCACTTTCATTAGTTGACCAATTTTTCAAATTTTCAATATAAACATTAATTAAATTTGGTAAAACATTTTCCTTAAAAGTATTTCTAAATTCAGAATAATCAAATTTTGACGAAAGTGATTTTGTACCATATCTTTGAAATAATCTATATAAATTATGATAACACCATTTTTGAGATTTAATCCAACCAGATAATGAATCTTCATTAAAATTAGTATTAATAACATTAACTTGGAAAGTAATCCAATCAACTAATAATTGAGTTGATTGTAATTGTAATGGGAAATCCAAATAGGTGACAAATTTATAACATTTAATTATTAATTTTAAAATTTCTGAACATTCAAATGATGAAATTAAATTCTCATAATTATTCAAAATTTGATTACCAATATTAAGAATAATTGGGAAAAAGTTATTAATAATTGGATCTAAAGTCGTTGATCTCTCTTGATTTGATCTCCATCTAAAATTTCTACAAATTTCAGTAAATGAATAAATTCCAATATATAAATTATTAATTGAATTTTGAGAATCTAAATTATTTGAAATTAAATCATTAATATGATTTAATAATTCAGGCCAATTTTTTGGATAATCATATTTAATAATTAATGATAATGCAGGTAATAATTGATTTCTTAAATTTTTATCTAATTTAGTTATAATAACTAATAATCTTTCCCTTATAATTGGTCTCTCATCAGAATCTATAAGTTTACCAACAGTCCAATTCTTTAATATTATATTTTTCAAATAAATTGAACATGAAGTTTTAACAATTGGTTGAACATTTTCATTTGCAATTATATCTAAACAAGCACTTGAAAATCCAATTTCTCCACTAAAAGCCTTTAACTGAGTTTCACTTTGACCTCTAATATTAGGATCTGCTTGTAAAGATCCTAAGAAACACTCATGTAACCTCTCAACGTCCATCCTTGACCCAAAAGAACCCACATTTAAAAGAAGAAATGGAGCTGAGCATTCCAAATTTCCATTCAAGAAAGAATGCTCAGCGCAAAAGACTGTGAAAAATAAAATAAAAAAAATGCAAAATCTGTGCACCTAAAAAACAATCTCTTCCTTTTCTCAGTAACATGAATTTATCACCTATTTCCTCCCCTCTTGTAAGTCTGTATATTTATCTTCATTTGATCAACACTTCTTAAGACAAACAAACAATGCCATTCTTAGTTACTTATAGACCTGCAGTCTTACTCTTCTTTTTTATCAGACAACCCGTTGCTGCTGCTTCCATTGTTGGAATGTTCGCTCTTTGGGAAGCTGATAGAAATTTAGGTTTAGGTATAAGAGATTCATTTAATGAATGGAGACAAAATCAATTAGGTTTTGCAACTGTTAATACCCAATATGATGCTTTTAAAAGAATAGATGAAGCAAAAAGAAATGAAATGTTACTTAAACAATAAGTAATTTCTCAATATTTATATATTTATTACCACCCCCATTCTATATACTATTTATTTAAGTTAAATACACTATATAAAAAAAACGATTCATTATTTACAAGTTAAAAATACACTTTATACATATCTCTATAACCCACCCTTTTTACTTATTCTATAAAGTTCAAAAATTGCAGCAGGTGTAATACCTTGAATTCTACGTGCTTGTCCAATACTTTCAGGTCTATTCTCATTTAATTTACTAATAACTTCACTTGATAATGATGGTATATTCCTATAATCAAAATTATTTGGTAATTTCATATTCTCATCTGCCTTGAAAGCCTTAATATATTCTTTCTCCTTTTTAACATATCCTGCATAATTACCTTCAACTGTAATCTTCATCTTAATTCTATCATTTAATTCATCATTTAATTGTTTATCATTAACAATTTTTAATAAATCATTAATTGATGATCCTTTATACTTTAATATTTCATATGCTGATTTTAATTTTGAATCATTACCAATATTAATATCAGGTAATAAATTATTCCATTTACTACTACTTAATTTAAATTCTCTCAACTTATTCAAACCTTCTTCCATAACTCTTTTATCATTACTAAAACTTTCCCATCTCTCATCACTAATACAATTCAATTTTTTACCCATCTCAGTTAATCTTAAATCAGCATTATCTGCTCTAACACTAACTCTAAATTCAGATCTTGATGTAAACATTCTATATGGTTCCTCAACTCCCTTAGTTATTAAATCATCAATTAAAACTCCAATATATCCATCACTTCTATCTAATATTAATTTTTCTCCATTACCCCTTTCACTTAAACCTGCATTAATACCTGCAATTATACCTTGACTTGCAGCTTCTTCATATCCTGTTGTACCATTAATTTGTCCTGCTAAATAAAGTCCTGAGATTAATTTAGTCTCTAGTGTACTATTCAATTCCCTTGGATCAATATAATCATATTCAACTCCATATGCAGGTTTTAACATTTTAACATTCTCTAAACCTGTAATATTTTTCAATATCTCATATTGAATATCCTCTGGCATTGTCATTGATATACCATTAGGATATATAATATCATTTTTTTCCATATCTAAACTTTCAGGTTCAAGCCAAACTCTATGTTGTAATTTATCTGAAAATCTTGTAATTTTAGCCTCTAATGATGGACAATATCTTGGTCCTTTAACAGTTTCTCTTATATGAAATGTCTTATCTAAATTATTCATAATTAATTCTTTAACTTTTGGTGTTGTATAAGTTCCATAACATAATATTTGATCTTTAATACTTGGTCTTTCATTAAGGAAACTCATTGGCTCAGGTGGATCATCACCCATTTCTCTACTAACTAAATCATAATTAATAGATTTACCACTAATTCTAGGTGGTGTACCAGTTTTCAATCTACCCATTAAAAATCCAATTTTTTTAAATGTTTTACTTAATCCAAAACTTGAAATTTCATCAATTCTACCTGCTTTCCAAGATTTTAAACCAATATGAATTTCACCATCTAAAAATGTCCCCGTAGTTATAACAACTTTATCACATCTAATTAAAGTACCATCAGTTAATACAACACCTTTAACAATACCTTTCTGTCTACCTAATTGATCATTATTTTCATCATAATCAATAATTAAATCTTCAATTTTCCCCTCAATTACATTTAGATTCTTATACCCTTTAATAAAATTTTGCATCTCCATTGAATATAATTCTCTATCAATTTGAGCTCTATAACCCCAAACTGCTGCACCTCTTGACCTATTTAAAATTTTAAATTGAATACCTGATTTATCAACAATTCTACCACAAATACCATCTAATGCATCAATTTCTTTTAATAATGTACCTTTTCCGATGCCTCCCAAATGCAGGATTACAACTAGTTGCACCAATATTATCCCATTTTGGTGTAATTAATGCAGTTTTAATACCACATCTTGCACTACCTGTCGATGCTTCAATACCTGCATGTCCACCTCCAACAACTATAACTGGATGATATGTGGATTTTAATAATTTGGTGGATATATCTAAATCATAATGTAATGATCTTTTAAATGTCTTACTTAACATCATGTTGTTTGATGATTAATGATAAAAGATCAATGATTTTAGAGATAAAAGTTACCGAATTGAGTGAAAAATTTTATATTTTTTTCAAAACCATGTTTATAGTTACGTAATATGATCTTGTATTAACTTGAATTGGTGGTGATGACAGTGTTTATTGTGTAGTAAAAGAGTATATGTATGTAGTTAGGGTAATAATGATGATAGACTATGTCTGTTATAATATAACGACTTTTTTTTAAAGAAATAGGTAGTTTTTTCAAGAAAGTCATATTAATTAATTCAGGTTTATTTTTTAAAATAATAAACCATCATCTATATTGAAACAATGATACTAATTTTAATAATTTTCAACCACCAATTCATACCAAAATAACAGTCTCAACAGAAAGCTGGAGTATCAATTAGTACTATTACTATTAAAACAGCCGTCCTACAATTTGCATGTGGTGTTTATAAACAAAATCAATATATCATGACAATAAATCATGTTGTAGTACATATAGCGAAACTATAGATAAGGTACATATATATAGTAGACAAGGTAACTTAAGTTTATAATATATAAATAACTGTTTATTATTAATATTATATATACAAGAGTAATAATATAAATGTATAAATGTATGTAAGTAGAGAAATTTAATAGAATTTTTCACCTTGATCGACAAACATACCATTAAAACCTTCATCACTTGGTAATTTTGTATCTAAAGGTTTATATAAATACCAAGCTTTTAAAGCTTTATTAAAAGATTTAATTCTAGCTTCTCTTAATGAACAACCTTCAGCAGTTGATAATAAATTATCACCACTAAAACAACCAACAACATAAACTGGAGTTGAAGATAATCTACCAGTTTCTGAAATTAATTTAACAATTGGAGGTTGTAAATTATTTGATTTTAAAATTTTTGATAATAATTTACCACTTTCTTTAAATTGAAATAATGATTCTATATCAATTTGTCTTGATAATATATGATCATTAATAAATTTTTTTATTATTAAATCATTATTATTTGAATGAATATATAAACCTGCAATTATTGAACGTACAGAATTTGCATAAGCTTCAGCTTTTGATAATTCAAAAGTATTTTTCCCATTATTATTTGAATATTTTGTAACATTAATTTCAGGATTTGTTACTTTACGTATATATCTTAATTTACCAAATTTGAAAATTTCTGGTTCATTTGATAAATATTTATCTAATTTTGAAGTTAAATCTTCTTCAATACCCCAACTATTTTTAGCTAAATCATATAATGAAAAATCACCAATAAAAGAATCAATTGCAGATTTTAAAATTGAAATTGGTAATCTTGGATAATTTGTCATTAAATATTCTGATATATAAAATGATAAAATATGAGAACCTAAAATTGATAATTGTTGATTATTTAAAGATAAATTTGAAAATTCATCAGTTGGACAAGTTAATGATTTAACTAATGTATTATAAGGATAATTTTTCGGTAAATTTAATCTTGCATGTAATGCAACAATTGAAGGTATTAATTTTGCTTCATCATTTGAAATAAGTGATATATTTGAAGTATTACTAGTTTTATTATTATAATTTGAGAAATCTAATTTATTTTCAGGTAATGATAAATTATTTTGATTAATTTGTTTATTCTTTGCATTTTCATAAGAGAATTTAAATTTATGATTAACTGAATTTGTATTTAAATTATTATTTAGAGTATTTATTTTTGATATTGCAGGGGATATTGAAATAAATCTCTTTGAAGAGAGTTTATTAGTATGAGCAATATAGATAGAAGAACGATTAGATACAAGCATGTCTTCTATTAGTAAAGTCCTACCAATAATAAGATCTTACTATACTAGTGTATCAAAAGTGAAAAATCAGTGTTAATTTCAACAATTTGAAAAAAAATGTGAGGAATTGAAGAAAAAAAATGGACAACGTATAGTCGTCCCATCGACGCCAGATAACAATACAGACGCGTCTACACAACACAAATGTATGTCGCGTCGAGTGGTCGAAATGAGTAAAAACATAAAATAAAATTTATTCTTCTTTTTTTTATTTTATTGGTAAAGAGAGGGGATCGATCGTATATTAACTTAGACATATTGAAGGTATATATATAATAATATTGTATCTATAGAAGTCTTTCCATAAGAACAACTATGTCACACTCTCAATTTATTCCTAAATGGGTTACACCTCCATCTGGTGGTTGGTTTCATACTCCAAAAAATCATCATGCTAATGGTATAATCGCTTTTACTGGGTTCTTTATTGTACTTTATGGATTTTATAAACAAGCTGAAAAAAATACAATTAATCCAAAGGAAGCTTATTCAATGGAAACTGTTGCTAAATGGGAATTAGCTGCAAAGAAATAGAGTTAACATATATATATATAACTTATTTATTTATTTAATATACATAAACTTTTAAATTAGGATTCTTATCTTTAATCTTTTTAATTAATTCAAATGTTTCACAACTATCTAAAACACTACGTAATTTTGAATCAATATAATTATCTAAAATAATTGTATCAATTTCTTCTTCCTTTAATGTTAATCCATTTTCAAAATTTCTTTCAACATCATTTTTACTTATCTCTAAAATTTTATCAATTCTTTCAACTGTTGAATTTAAAATTCTACTCCATGTTGTTTTAAGCATTTTTAAATCTTGTCCAATTGGATTTTTATTAATTAATTTAACTGATCCACCTTCTAAATCTCTTGTTGCTCTATGAACATCACATGATCTAATTGCTGATATTGATAAAATTAATATAAATTTTCTTGGTGGAATTTCAACTGTTTTATTAAATTTTTTATTAAATTTCTTCTTTGTCTCAAATTTTTTAATCTTATTTCTTAATCTTTTATATTCTTTAATACTTGGAATTAATTCTTTCATAAAAGTTTCAATAAAATTACTTAAATTTGTTAAATTTTTTTCTTTACTATATTCACTTGTATCAATTACATTCTCCTTTTTAAGATAATAATCACTTAATTCTAATGGTGATAAATTTGGGAAAATTTCACGAATTTTACTACTAATCTTTTCAACAATTATATCATTCTTTTCATTACTTAAAGATTTCTTATTTTCTTTCTCAAATTCCATCTTTTGTTTCTTTTGTGATTTATTTTCTTCACTTTTATTCTTTCTCTTTTTACCAACGACTATTGTAGTATCTTCAGTAGTATTTTTAGTAGTATTTTCATTTTCATTTTCATTTTCTTTTTCATTTTCTTTCTCATTTTCTTCAATTTCAACACCTTCTTCATCATCACTTAATTTATAATCAACAGCAAGTCCATCATCTAATCCTTCAACATCTTCAACTTTATTCTTTTTATCTTCAACTGTCATCTTTGTCAATATAAGAAGAAAGAAAAGAAAAGAAAAGAAAAGACATTAAAAGAAAGTATATAAAATAAAAATATTTTCCAATCAATCAATCACTTTTTTAAAAAAAAATAATTTTTTCCACACGATAATAGAAAAACCATTGAACCTTCTCTTATCAACAACAAATTCTCCACCCATCAATGATATCACAATCACCACAACGACCAACAACTCCACATTCACCGCATACTCCAAGATCACCTCGATCTCCAAGAACTCCAAGAAAATCTTTAACTCCATTAACAAAGAGAGCTTTAGAAATGTCAGTAACTCCAATAAGGAATAGATTATTTTTAACACCAACTAGGAATAATTCAAATAAAATTTATAATCCAATTGATGATTTAAGATTACTTGGTCAATTATTTAATACTAATAAAAAAAAATTAAGGACTAAGAATCTACCACATAAAGTAGTATCACCTAAAGTAGTAGAGTCACAACCAATTAAAGATAAGAGTATTGGAATTATACCAAGTTTTGTTACTAAAGATGTAAGTAAATTTGCAAGGAATTATTCAAGTAGTTTTAATGATAAATTATCATCTGATATTGATACATCGGAAGTATCAGAAGTGATTGATGATATATCAGGAATTATTGATGATACATTACCAATAACGCAATCACAATCACAATCACAACAAATACCCGAATATGATGAACCTGAACATGAACATGAAGAAAACGAAACAAACATTGATACAACATTTGAACAAACTGCAAATACATCGAATTTAGCATTACCTGAAGCAATAATCCGTGATAGATCAGGAATATATGGAGTTTCTGACGAAGAAGAAGAAGAAGAAGAAGAAGAAGAAGAAGAAGAAGAAGAAGAAGAAATACCCAGTGAGATTAGTGATTATGAAATGGATATTGATCCAGTACCAATACCATCAATTGATAATTCATTCACTATTCAACCAACAAAAGTTTCTAAACCACCACAATTCACTAACTCAACAATGAAGAAATTATTCACATCATTACAAATTAAAGAAAATAATATACCCTTAGATATATTTAATGAATTAACCAATAAATTCATTGATATGGAAATAAAACAAAGTATTGAAACTTCAGAAACTATGGGATTTGGTAATAGATTAATGATAGATATTGGGAATATTGATAATATCTTTTTGGAAGCTATAAATGAATGTGATTTAGAAATTGTACGTGATTTAGAGAGTTTATTATATTCTAATAAATCATTACGTCGTAGTAAGAGTAAAGTTAAGAAACCAATGAGTAAGGAATTATCGATAAGTATTGGAATTGAGGGAGATAGTGATGATTCTGATGAATCAATTGATTATGGGATACCATTAGAGGAAGATGAAAGTGATGTAAGTGTATATTAGAAATTTATTACGTAAAATTAAGTTTTCCATTCAATGTCGACATTTATCGACATGTTCTTTCTTTTAGACAATGACAGATTATAGTAATTTATTACCAGTATCCACTCATTGGAAACAATCAATAACTGATTTTCTTACTGAAGATATCCCATCATTTGATTATGGAGGATTTGTTGTTGGTAGTGAAATTAAGAATGCATCAATTTATATGAAATCAAGTGGAATTATTTGTGGTATACCATTTATTGAAGAAGTTTTCAAACAATGTGAAATTGATATCAAATGGTATAATAAAGAAGGTGAATATATTCATATAGAAAAAGGTGAAAAAAAATGTATTGGTTCAATTAATGGTAAATCAAAGAATATTTTACAAGCTGAGAGAGTTTCACTTAATTTATTATCAAGATTATCAGGTATTGCAAGTAAAAGTAATGAAATAATTACTAAAGCAAGAGAAGTTGGATATCAAGGGATTATTGCAGGTACTAGAAAGACAACACCAGGTTTAAGAATTATGGAAAAATATGCAATGTTAGTTGGAGGTTGTGATATGCATAGATTTGATTTATCAAGTATGATTATGTTAAAGGATAATCATATTTGGTCAACTGGTTCAATTACTAATGCAATTAATAATGCAAGGAAAGTTGGAGGATTTTCAATTAAAATTGAAATTGAAGTTAGAAATTTAGATGAAGCAATTGAAGCAATTAATGCAGGTGGTGATATAATTATGTTAGATAATTTTAAATCAAATGAATTACCAATTGTTGCAAAACAATTAAAGGAAATGTTTAAAGATAATGATAATGATAAACAATTTTTACTTGAATGTAGTGGTGGATTAACAATTGATAATATTGGTGATTATTTATGTAATGATATTGATATTTATTCAACAAGTAGTATTCATCAAGGTACACCAATTGTTGATTTTAGTTTAAAAATTGATAAATAGAAATATATTATATAGTATATTTATATGAAAAAAAAAAAACTCTTTATTTTGGTAATTGTTCTTGTTTTGCTTGTTGTTCCTTTTGCTTTTGCTTTGCAACAACATAAACTAAACCAGCAGAGAAACCTAAGAAAATTGAAGAAATTGAAAAAAAATTAATTGGAGCATCAAAGAATATTAAACCTGATAATGCAATTGGTAATTTATTTAATGCACCAACCATTGAATAAGTAGTTGATGAAGTAACTCTAATACACCAACCTGAACAATAAGAAATACCAACAGAAGTTGCACCTGAAATAATCATTGCTAACCAAACACTTAATCTTGCTTCAGGTGGGAAATTTAAATTAATATTTTCAGTTGACCAATCTTCTAAAATAAGAGAAGAAATTAATAAAATTGGGATTGATAATAAATTATTATAATACATTGTATCAAAATCTTTAAAATTAGTTAATTTAATTCTTTTTCTCATAAAAAGAACAAAAGCAGCAGATGAGAAACAATTTAATGCCATCCAAAAATAACCAATATTAAAATTTGAAACACCAGTAGTTGAATCAACATCACCATAAGTTGCAACAACTGATGAGAAAACCATTAAAATAAATGATGATAATGCCATTGAAGTAACTTCACCACCAAACCATAAAACTTCACCATAAGCGATTAAAATAATTGTTAAATTTTTGAAAATTGTATAAATTGGAATTGATAAAAATTTTAATGCTTTAGAAGAAGTATAAATCATTAAAACTAAAAGGAAAGCAATTGGTGACCATTTTTTTGCTTCATTGATATTAAATTGTCTATAAGTTATAACACCGAAAAATTTTAAAGTTGCAATTGCAATTATACAAACAATTGATTGAATTGCTAAAAGGAAAAAATTAAGGTTAAAATGATGACCAGAGACAACATATTTATTAGTTGTTGTCATTAAAATTGATGATGCACAATAACATAAAATTGAAACAGGACCTGAATTAACCAATTTAGCTAATTGAGAAGGTTGATGAGATGAAACAATTGGAATTGGAGTTTCATTTACGACAGACTCTTTCTTTTCACTTGACATTGTGTTTGAAGATAGAGAGTATGTTAAAAGAGGAGGAAGTAAATAAAAACAGCAAAATCAAAAGAAAAGCAACACACATAAACAAATGAAAACAAATCAACTTGCTGCTTCATGTTGAAAATGTTGAAAAAATAAAGAAAATGGACAACGCGAAAAATTACTAGGAAATTTATTAGCGTGTTAGAGGAAAGTAAGTGGTTTATTACTATGTATGGTTAAGACAGTTAGATAGACAATATATATGCCGGTTTATAACAAGTTAAACTTCAGGGAAGATAAAGGGGATGATGGGTTTGTTGTTATGAAACCTATTAAGAAAAAATCAAATCATAAAATAAGTAAATCGGATACAATTGCTAAACGTAAAAAAGTTAAGATAAATAATCATACACTTGATAAATCTGTAGGAAATGATGGATTCATTGTAATGACACCTACACCTACAGATAATGCTAACATATCTTCTAATGTGAAGTATGGTCCAATGAAAATCACGCAGTTTGATGGACAGGCACATTCTAACGATAACTCTATATTAAATACATCTCCTATACTCAATGATATGGAAACAAAAATTCTTCTTGATGTAGGAACAAATGTGAATAAAGAAGTGAATTCACTTACTGAAATTGAATTACGTTTACTCCACCCAAATATTTATAATTTAGCTATACATTTTAAAAATTATTATGATGAAATTATTACTCATCTTAAATCACCTAAAGATGAAAGGAAATCATTGATTTTAACATATCATCATTATATGAGTAGATATTCTACACCTTTGTCTCTAGCTGAAAATTTAGTTGATTGGTTTTATAACATTTTAAAGATTAATTCTGGTTACCTTACCTGCAACATGGATTTTCTTGAACTTGGTTATTTTAAAGAAGTATTCAAAACTTTTTCAAATCCAAATTATTTGAAAACTGCTAGATATAGTAGATTATACGGTAAGAAACCATATAAAATTCACAAAAATTTTGAACAACACTTGTTTGATGTGTTACAAAATAGATCTAATTATCAGAATAGTTATTTTGATATGATGTATTTTTCTGGGAAAGATTATCCTGGTTTTATGAGAGAATCTATTTCTGTGAAAAAAAATATGACAATTGATGATGTTAAACCATTAACACAAGAGATGATTGATGAAAAAATTGATGAAACTCAAGCTTTTCTTTCTTTGATTTATGTATTTAGAGAAGCAATAAAGAAATTTCGTTTAAAGTTTAATATTAATATACCAGTCGACAATTTAAAAAATAAATTGGATTCAGATTGTGATGATGATGATGATGATGATGATGATGTTGAATTGGGTTTACCAGATGAACTCTTGGAACTTATTCATGCCGAAGAAGTAAAACTATCTAAAGATGAGTTTGAAGAAAATGATGATGATGATGATGATGATGAAGATGATGATGATGATGATGATGATGATGATGATGATGATGATGATGATGATGATGATGATGATGATGATGATGATGATGATGATGTTGAATTGGGTTTACCAGATGAACTCTTGGAACTTATTCATGCCGAAGAAGTAAAACTATCTAAAGATGAGTTTGAAGAAAATGATGAAGACAATTCTGAAGAAGAGATTTAAAAAAACTAGATAAAGAATAATGATGATCAATTTTATGTACTATATTAGAGATATTGTAGATACTGTTATTAAAAATATTATATTATATACTAAATTATACAATCAATTCACTGATAGCTGTCCACCGCAACGTCTCATATATAAAGATACAATTACAAAAATGATAAAAAATGTAAGAACTTGATCTTATACACGGTACGCCTAGAGTGTGATTGTAAAAACTTCTATAATACTATTATATTTAATTTGGAACAGACATAGTAATTTCAACATCAACACCTGGTTCAATAGTTAAAGCAGTAATATTTTTAACTAATGAAGATGGAGCTTCTAAATCAACATATCTTTTATGAATTCTCATTTCATAATGTTCCCAAGTTTTAGAACCTTCACCATTTGGAGTTTTTCTAGTTGCAATTGATAATGCTTTAGTTGGCATTCTAACTGGACCTTTCTTTGCAACATTAAATTTAATTGCATTTTTAATAATTGATGATGAAACTTTTTCTAATGCTTTAACATTAGTTGAAGTTAAAGTAATTCTAATTTTAGAAATTTGTTGTGGTTGTTCAATATCTTTCTTTTCTTCAGACATAGTTATTATTGGTAAAGAGACGTTGTCAAGTTGTTTAAAGGAAATAAAGTAAATAAAGGAATATAGAATAGAGATTGCAATACTAATAATAAAACTAATACTATTAAGTAAGTGAAAAATTTCAAAATTTCAAAATTTATTTTATTCGCGTCTATTTATTAAGTGTGAGAGAGAGGGTTTATGACTAACCCTCTTGGAAGTCACGTGTGTGTTACGTAATATTATACATGTATTCTATTGCAATATATTTAAAACACTGTACCATCACCTAATAATTCAATTGGTGGACCTCCATTACTTCTCAATTTACTTGCAATTAATCTACCTGATTTCCAACTACCCGCTTCAATTAATTGTGGTAATGATAATTCATATTTACTACCTTTAATACCCATCTTTTCATTAACTAATGGTAAAATTAAATCTAATAAATTAATTGTAATTGATCTCCATTCAATAATTACATCATCATCAGGTTTAAAAATTGGTATATCTTTTAATCCTAATATTTCTTCACCCATTTTAATACCATTTTTATTATGTTCATTATCCTTTAATTTAATTACATTAAAATCAATAAATAATCCTCCATTACGATATTCTGGTAATCCTGTCATATATTGAGAATTTAAAATTTTAAAATTACCAAATTCAATTAATGGTTTGAATAATGAATATGTTAACCATTGAGTTAATTTATGAAATGTAACAATTTTACCATTTTTATTCTTTAATGGCCATGCATCTCCAATTAAATAATTGTCTATCTTTGTACGACCTTCACTTGGCCAAATTGGTATTAATAATTTCATTAATACATTCCATAATATTTCAATATCAATATTCTTATCTTCATCGCAATGTAAATTAAGATAATCAACTAAATCACCTGGTCTATTAGATTTGAAAACTTCTTCATCATTAATTAACGTTTCACCTAATTTATTTAACAATTTTAATCTACCTTCAAATCCATTAATAGGATTCATTTCATTAATTTGTAATCCATCACTTAATTCCTTTTCTGTTAATTTACTTAATTTATCTCCATCAACTTTATATTTATCACCATTTTTTTCATTATTTGAGAAAACTCCATTAATAAACATATGAAAAGTTGCAATTGCAATACCTTCTGATCTATTAAATAACAACCCACTCTCCTTTTCAACATATTTCCAATCATTACCTGCACCTGCATCCAATAATACACTAACAACGAATAAATCAATTAATTTTTTACAAATTTCTTCATCATTTAATCCCATCCGTTTCTTAAATTCATTATTAATTAAATCAATTAATCTATTTTCATTACCTTTATTAAAATGTTGAAATCTACCATGAATTGGAATACTAAGTAAAGATTCATTTGTTGGATAAGTTGATTTAATTGTTTCAATTATGAAATCAACAACATTATCAATATTATTTAAATTAACATTAAAATTAATTAATTTATCATTTTTAATTAATTCAAGTGTTGATAAATTTGTCTCTCTAACTGATTTAATACTATATAAGTATTTAATTTCCTCTGGTATTGTCATTGTCTTGTGAAGAACATAACTTTCTTTTAAAAAGCTACTTATCAGTTGTATTTATAGGGGATTTACTGATAAGACGGAGTTATACGGTTATCGACGGAGAATGTTCGGAATTTTTTTACTTTTTTATTTGGAAATTTCCGAAGAGATACATGAATATATTTTTCAGTTTCTTTAAATTAAGAGAGAGGTTCTTCTATATAGGATTGATTTTACAGCATACGATGATAAGAAATACCATAAGACATAACTCTAATGTTAGAGATTTAACTAAGACAGTACCATTAAGATTATTAGGATTTCCTAAAAAATTAGATCTTCAGAGACTTAATAAATTGAATAAAAATAATAGTAAAAAAACTATAGATTATCAATTAAGTAATGAAGATAGGAATAAAATAATTGATTTTATAAATGAAACTATTAGTGAATATCCATTAAATATAGTATTGAGTAATAAAAATAATGTTTTCGGATTTTCCATTAAGGAAATGGATGATGAAGTGAGGAAAATAAATGGATATGGAGATATAAATGGAGATGTTAATGAAATTGAAAAAATAATTGATTATAAAGTAATTGATGAAGAATTAAACCCTACATTGTTTAATATTTTTAAAGAATATTATAATGTTATAAATTTAGATAAGAAATTTGAAGATGGTATAGATATAAAATATTGTAAAATTATGATTATTTCAATAAGTGAAAAATTTATGAATAATAATAAAGAATTTTTAAATTCATTAAAGGAGAAATTTTCACAAGTTGAAATAAATGCATGTATTTTAAATCCACATATATTTCCATTTTTGAAAAAAATTAGTAAGATAAGGGAAGATATATCAAGTGAAAATTTATATAATATTGCAAGATATGGATTAGTTAAAGTTAATCAACATAATAATGGATGTTTAATACTTACTAAAAAAAACTAATATATAAATTATTGACCATTAATATATTTAGCTATATCCTCAGCAACATTACTTGAAGCAGTTTTAGCATTTGATTCAAAAGCTTGTTGATATCTATCACGTATACTTTTAGCAATATCACTAGAATTTTCATTATCCCTTAATTCACCATTTCTATCCTCAGGGAAGGTATATTCTCTTTCTGAAGATTCTAAATCTATTAAACCATGTTCATAACCATTTTTTTCATCATTTTCCAATTCTTCCTCAATATCAGATATTATTTCTACTGTATCTTTATCTTTATCATTATCTTTATCTTTAATACCTAAATCTTTCATTAAATTATTAAGTTGATTATCCTTTTTAATTTTTTCCTTTTCTTTCTTTTCATTTATAATTCTATCTCTTTCCTTTTGATAAAATTCATTATATTCATCAACTTTTTTATCAACACATTCCATAAATTTATCAAATCCATTACCATTATAAGATGAAACACCAACAATATCTAAAGTTGAATAAAATTCTTCTAACATTAAACTCATTGAATTAATTAAACTTGCCATATAACCTGAACCATTTGAAGTTTCATCATTTAATTCATTATTATCTCTTAAACTTTGTTGGAAACTTTCAAAATCTTTCATCCAATTTTTAGCAAATTCTTCATTTCTAATATCATTTTTATTGAAAACAATAATCATTGGTAATTTAGTTTTATATAAAATTGAACAAGCATAAAGCATATTTGACATAAAAGTTGTTGGACTTGAACATCTTGGAGTATCAATTATATAAGCTAAAATAGTTGGGAATTCAGTTGCAAAACTTTCAGTTATAATTGAACCTGAAGCACTCCAAATAAAACATTCAATTTGACCTGGTGTATCAATTATACAATTTTTAAAATTTTCACTTCTATTTTTAACAATTGATAAAACTTGATCAATTTTTGTACTAAATAAATTTAATGATGTAACAATTGCACCATTTGGACCTAAATTATAATTTTCCATTACTTTTTTATAATTAATTGAATCTCTTATATCAATATTACAATTAAATGGAATTTTATAAACTGCTGGATCTAAATTTATTACATATGGAGGTTTTTCCTTTTCATGTAAATAAGAATTTAACCTTTGCATAAATGTAGTTTTACCTGAACCGGCCATTCCAATACATATTATAGTTGCAGGCATATTTTTTGTCTCTATGTATCTATATTATAATATACTATCTCTTTAATATATACTTTCTTTAATATTGAAAAATTTAATTTTATACATGTAAGATAAAATAAAATTTAAATAAAAATTAAATAAAATTAAAAAAAAAGAAGAAAAACACCAAAAGTCGCGTCGGTTTATTTTACTGTAATTACGCAAGCATCACGTGACTCAAATTATATTAAATCCGATAATTCCGAAACCCAACAAAGCGATTACGTAACACACTTTTTTTTTTTTTCAATAAAAATAAATAAACTGAAAATGGAAATACCCTTAAGTATTATACATCATCGATGAAGGATAGAACACCATAAAGAGTATGGATAATTCATTACATATACCTGTACAGATGTACTATCAACAACAAGATTTTATTAATGATCCAACAAATCATTTACATTCAATAAATAATAGTAATAATAATAATAATAATAATAATAATAATAATACAACATCAAATATAGATAATAAACAAATTAATAATATAGAATCAAATCATAACAATATACCATCAAATAATAATAATAATAATAACCATAACAATAACAATAATCAAACTACTCCTCCTGATACATATAATCAACAAATTGAACATAGTCTAGAAGATGAAATTATATCGGAACCCACTGAACAAAATATATCTACCAATTCAACAACAAATAATTCTACTAATACAACACCAGCATATCAACCATATTATGTTAATGCAAAACAATATCATAGAATACTTAAAAGACGTATAGCTAGGGCAAAATTAGAGGAAAATTTGAAAATTCAAAGAGTTCGTAAACCTTATTTACATGAATCAAGACATAAACATGCAATGCGTAGACCAAGAGGTCAAGGTGGTAGATTTTTAACTGCTGCAGAAATTGCTGAATTAGAGAAAAAAGATGGACAAGGGGATGAACATACCAATGATGATATAGTTATTAAACAAGAGATTCAGGATAATAATGAAATTAAAGAAGAAATTAAAGAAGAAATTAAAGAAGAAATTAAAGAAATTAATGATAATAATGATAATAATGAAAATAATGATAATATATTGAATATATAGCTGGACTAAATTACTATATAATATTATACACACACACACACTTATAAATTAAAACAAAATTAAATCATTGAATTAATAATTTCCTTACATTGAGGATCTAATTGATTAATTAATTCATTAAGATAATTATTATTAATTTTTGTTAAATTTAATTTAAAAAATTTAATTAACATTTCTTTATTATTTATAATTTTATTTAATGGATCAAATGATTTAATTTGAATTATTGTTAATTTATTAAAATTTGAATTAAATGATGAAATTTCTTCATTTTCAATCTCTTTTAAAATTTCATCATTTTCATTAATATTCTTAAAATTTAAAATTGATTCACTATTTAATAACTTTAAAATTTCTTCTAATAATTTTAAAATTTCTAAATCATTAATTTTAAAATTATTCGGTGATATAGAATTATAACTATTATTATTAACAATCATATTAGTTAATCCAACAACTAATAACTTCTTATCTGTTAAATTATTAATCTTATTAATATTAATTATAATAAAATTATTTAAAATTTGTTCAAATAATCCAATTTGAATATTTTCAAAAATTTTAATAATCATATCACTATTCCATTTATTCTTATTATAATTAATTCCATCATCATTTCCATCACTACTCTCTAAACTTGACATTTTACTTAAAAATATAATAAATCTTTTAATAAATTTATCAGTTTTAAAATTTTTTAACCTTGTTAATAAAATAATGAAAATTTCATTTAAATATTTTTCCAAATATTTAATTTCAATGAAAATTAAAATTGTTTCTAAAATTTCAAATCCTAAATAATCATTAACTTTTGATGATAGTAATTTTTGATAAATACCTAAAATTGGTGTAATATTTTCATCATTATTAAACAAACTAGGTTTAAATTTAATTATTGAACTTAATAATCTTTGAATTGCAGGTATATTACCCTTAAATTCCCAAACTTGTGGTGAACATAATGGTTTAATCAATTGTTCATATTCAATTGGAATTTCAACATTATTTGGATATTTCTCTAAAATATATGATAAAATTTGAAATGAATATGGTATAAATTCTTGAATATCTTGACCTAATATATTAAATAATGGATTTTTCAAAATTTCATAAAATTGCATTATATTTTGATTATTATTTTTCAAAATTATGCAAATACATTCAAATGTATAATGAGAAAATTTTGGATTTGAAGGATTTTTGGAAATAATTTCAATTATTTTAATTAATTCATTTAAAATTTGTAAAATTGAATTAAAATCTAATAAATCTTCACTTATAATTAAAATTCTCATAATACATTTCATTAAAAATTCATTCTCTGATAATTTTTCAGGTGTTAAACCCATTTTAAAAATTAATTTAAATAATTCAATTAATAAATTATTTATAATTTCAATTGAAAAATCATTTTTATTAAATAACATTTCATCATTTTTATTAGGATTTCTTAATGATAATATTTTTTCAATTGTAATTGATGTAAATGTATAAACTGTATAATTTAAATTATTAAAATTATTTGTTAATAATGGTAAAGTTTCTAATAATTGATCCTTTGTTAATTGATTTCTGAAAATATATAAATATTTTATTGAATCAACTTTTAAAATTGGATTAATTGATTCATTATTAATTAAATCTGGATAAATAAATTCATTGAAAAATTTAATTATATCAACTAATAAATTAGTACTTGTAATACCATTAGAATTTGTAATTGAACCATTTGATGCAATTGAACAAAATAAATAAATTGAAATATCTTTAAATTTCCAATTATTAACCTTATCTTCATTATATAATAATAAATATTGATTAATATAATTCATTACAATATTAGTAATTAAATTCTCATTTAATTCCTTCAATGATTTTAAAAATTCAGTTGCACTTCTTCTACGATTATTAATATCTGAACCTTCTAAATCTCTTCTAGTATATTCAATTGGATCATCTTCAAATAATTCTAAATCACTTTCTCTAATTGTAATATTTGGTAAAATAATTTTTTCAATAATTTGTTTAATATTTTCTTCATTATTAATAAATAAATAATTATATGATGATAAATTAACAATACTAGTCATATATTGTAATAATTTAGAAACTAATAAATCATTTTTAGGTTGAATTGTTATATTATTTAGTAAATTCCAAATAATTTCAATTGAATTTTCAATATATTTATTAAATTCTTCTTCATATCTTGTTGTATATAATTGAATTAATTCAATTATATTAATTTTAACTTGAATAACTAAATTAGTTTCATCATCTTCATCATCATCTTCTAATAATTTATTATGAAATTTTAAATATTTTAATAATATATTAATACCAATATTCATATTATCTTCGAAAAATTCAGGTATATCTTGACAATTTAAATCATAATAAATTTTAACTAATAAATTTAAATTTTCAAACAATAACTTTAAATTATCACCATTATTTAAATTCTCATCAATTAATTTATCAATATTTTCTAACATACTCATAAATGGTATTGAAAATTTATCTAAAACCATTTTAATTTCTAAAAATAATTCATCACTTCTAAATAATGGTCTCCATCTTTTAAAAATTGAATGTGCAACTTTTAAAACACCTTTATTAATAATTAAATCATCCATTGTTAATTTTTCAACTAATTCATCAATTAATGTTGACCATAATTGTGGGAATTCACTTTCAGCTATAAGACTAATTGATTCACCAATTTGTAATTGTAATGAATCTGGTAATATAATCATTAATGATATAATTTCCTTTTTAATCATTTCAACATCATTAATACTAATTAAATATTGTCCATTTTCATTAATCCATTTACGTTTAATTAAATTCTTAAAATATAATGCACTTGCTAATCTTGTTGAATTGGCAATTTCTCCATTGGCAACTATATGTAATAATGTAATTGGGAAACCTTCCTCTGTTTCCATTGATTTAAGAGCATTCTCTGCCTGTTTGGCAGTAGCAGGTTGCAAAGACTGTTCAAGTATAGGTACAATCCTCTCCATTGTCGATAGAGAAAAGAAGAAACACCAAAGAAACAAGTAGTTATAAAAGGTATAAAATGCAAAGAACTGAAAATTTTGAAATTTATTTTTCACTTACGTAAATTGTGATGAGTCTCTTTTACTTTACTTTACTTTATTTAATTGTACATATCGTTATATTATATTTGTATATCTACCAGTCATCGTCATCGTCCTCTTCATCATCACTCTCTCTGCGTGCATGTTGTCTAATAGCTGCTGCTAAATCACTAGCCATTGTGGTCTCCTCCTGTTTCTTCTCTAACAGTGCAGCTGCAAGTCCATTGGCAATATTATTATTATTATTATTATTGTTATTATTGGAAGCAACAGGAACACTTGCAGAAGGAATACTAACATTGTCAACAGCAACAATATAAGCAGTTGGAACCCATCCTTCTTTAGTCTCATCTAATGTCTTCGCTAATGACCATCCACTTGGTTCACTTTGTAAAATGTAAATAATATCACCCTTTGTTAATGGCATTGATCCATTCGTTCCTGCAAAATCATATTCAGCTCTATATGTTGGATATTTTGGTTTATTTGCAGGTGGAGGTGGAGGAGGTGGTGGTGGAGTTGGAGTTGGAGTTGGAGTTTGTACTTGTTGTACTTGTTGTACTTGTTGTGCATGCACTGGTGTTGGAACAGGTTGTCTATTTCTACTAACTGGTGCAACAGGTTTTGGTTTTGGCTTTGATCCCATTGCTGATACAGCAGCTGATGATGATGATAATTTAGGTTTATTAGATGCAGGTGGTGGTGCAGGTATTGATTGTCTAACTGAATTTCTTGATTGATTCACTATAGGTGATGATTTAACATATCCACCATTTCTATTTTGAATACTTCTCTTATATGCAGCAATTTTTTCACCTGTAAATGCAGTTTTACTTTGTGGAACAACTTTATTTCTTGATGTTGGATCATTACCTTGTCCAACTGAAACTGTGCTTGATTTATATGTATCACCATTTTTATTAATATCTGGTGTTAATTTAAATTTAACTGTATGTTTCTTACCAGGTTTCTTACAATAAACAATACTTGAATCAATATTAATTCTAATATTTGAATTAATTTTTTTAAATCTTGTTAAAATTTCAGTTTTGAAAATACAATTAATAAATAAATCTGGTTCTGTTTTAGAATTTAAATTAATTGCAATCCAATCATCTGCTAAATTACTAACTGAAACTTGTGGAATTGATGAAATTGATTTATTAAATTCAATTGTATATTTTGCCTTATTATTAACAACACTTTGTCCAATAACTAAAAATTTATTATCCTTGGTAATTAGGAAAATTTTTGGGAATTTTTGTGATGATCTACCGAACTTACTATGTAATTGTTCACCCTTTGCAGAAAATTGAATTTTTTCCTTTAATCCAATTGAATTCATTAAAAATTTACCAAAACCTCCAGTTTTATCATTACAACCTAAATAATCACCATAAAATGATCTTGATCCTAATAAACTTAATCTTCTTCTTTGCTTTTTACCATAAACTATTTTATTACCAAAATCTCTTAATTCAATATATTGATTAGTTTCATTAATACCTTTAGTTCTAATTTTCCATAATCTTTGAATAGTTCTAGCTGCATCCTCTCTTCTTTTAAGCCATTTTCTACAAGCTCTTTGAATAATTTTCGCCTTATTTGCCCAATAATTTTCTCTTAAATCTTCTAATGCAAATAAAGTTTCAGGTTTTTTAATGAAAACTTTACTAACACCTAATTGCCATTCACTTGAATCAAATTTACTATCATTTAAAATAATTTCAACAGCAGTTTTAGCATCACCATTCCAAATATATTCACCAGCATATGATGTCTTTGTTGATAAAAGATAAAATCTTTCAACAAATTTTTCAAATGTTTGTCTATATGCAAAACCTGCTCTTCTAATTCTAACATTTTCCTTTAAACCTAAATATTTAACTTGATGTAAAACTGCCTTTGTATCATATTCAGTTGGTGATCTATTTTGATTTGGTTTAATAGTTCTAATATATGAAGGTGTTGCCTGTGATAATGTATCAACTAATAAATTAGCACTTGTTTTAATTTTATCACCAGCACTTGGAGGTCTTCTCTTATTTGATTCATCAATTTTTTCAGGAAATAATGAAGTTAAAAATGTATCTTGAGATGATTGTAATAATTCTAATAAATCTTTTAACATTTGATCTTTATTTTTATCAGTCATTGAATTAATATCATAAGTAACATCACCTGCATAATGTTTAACAATAAATTTATTACCTCTAAGATCAAAATGTTTATTTGAATTTAACATATTTAATCTTTGAGCAAATGATTGATCAGCAGCTGAAGAATCTGCATGAGCAGTTGCACATGCATCATTTAATGCAGCAAAAATTCCTGGAGGTCTCTTTGATTCAATTAAATCACAAACAATTTGATTATTGAAAAAATCAATTGGATTCCATTTAATTTGTTCTTTAACATATTCATCTTGTTCAGATTTTAAAGTTAATTGAATGAAAATTTGTTGTAATTTTTCATTAACATAATTAATACATAATTGTTCAAAAGAATTATGTTCAAAAATTTCAAAACCATAAATATCTAAAATACCAATTGATTTAAAACCATCATTACCAATATTAGCAAAAGATAAATTAACTCTATCAACAATCCAATCAAATAGATTATTATAAATACCCATTGCTAAAGCATCTTTAACAGCAGTTGCTTGAGTAATATTTAATGGAACATGATAAATTGAACCTCTTTTCATACCATGAGAAGTTTCCATTGTTCTCTCAGTTAATGAAGTAGTTAAAATTTCAGGATTAACTTGTAAAAGATAAGCAATAAAATTAATAACTGACATATCAGCAATTTCAGAATTACCATCCTCATCCTCCTTAAAAGTAATATTACCAATCCATAAAATTGCAGACAATAATTTGAAAACATTATCCTTTTCTTCCTTTGATAAACCAATAGTATCCATTGCCTTTAAGGTTTCATTAAAATCAGATAAATCATCAATTGAATCAACAGATGTACAACCAGATGAAGCAGTATAAATGTATTGTTCAGGTTTTTGAACCCCAAAAATTTGTCTATAATTATCATCAGCTGCTTTGGTTAATTGATAAAAAATATGGAAATTTCTTTCATTTCTGATTTGACCAACAACTCTTTGCTTTTCTAATAAATAATTTGTAATATTAGCAGATACAGGTTCAAAACTTTTATTAAATTTTATTTCTAAATATTTACCATGTCTCGAAGAATTATTATTTCTTAAAGTTTTAGCACAACCAAAAGATTCTAATAGAGGATTAGTTGCTAAAACCATATCTTTAATTTTTTGAATTGAAGATGAATTTGTTAAAGAACCTGAAACTTCTGCAATATATTGCATAATTCTCTTTGCAGCTTCAGTTTTACCTGCACCTGATTCACCTGATATAATTACACATTGATTATCATTATAAGCAATCATATTATGATACATATTTTCAGCAATTGCATAAACATGAGGAGGTACTTCTAATCTATTTTTATTTTTATAAGACATTAAAACATCTAATGTATAAATACCTAAATCTCTGAAAGGGTTAACAGAAATCAGGACATGACCAATATAAGTATAAATAATTGAATTTTCAAATCTTTTCTGTAAATTATTATTAATTGATTCATCAGAAATTGTTGAAAGTAAAGTTAAATCAGATACACCAACTTCTTTCTTCTTTGAATGTTCATAAGTTGCCTTTTTAATTGCATTTGAATTTGAATTAGAAGAGGGAAAAGATGATGAATTTGATTTCTTTACAGGTACAACATTTTTCTGACGTGATCTTTTATTGAATCCCATCATTTTGATATAAAATGGAGAGCAATTGCCTTGGAAAGTAAAGGAATGTACAGAAATGTAAAGAAAGACGGTAATCAAAAGGAAGGCAAAATCAAACAGAGCCTCCGCCTCCGTGAATATAATATAAATTATTGGAGCAACAAAAAAAGAGGCAATTTCTCATTATGGTCGATGAGTCGATGTAGTTAAGCCTTCTTTTCTATTTCTATTTTGATTTTGATAAATTTGATAAATGATCATCATCAAATCATATTCCCTTCTTTCTTTCTTTCCATTTCTATACACAATGTTTGAATTAGATTTTGATAAATACTTTTCAGTTCAAATATTTTTCATTATTTTAAGAGAGACTATTGAAAGTGCTATTATAGTTTCAGTTTTACTTTCTTTTATTAATCAAAATTCTTATGATGGAGTTACCGGACAATTGATTATTGATAAACAAATTTATAAAAAAATGAAAATGCAAGTTTGGTTTGGTGCATTTGCAGGATTTGGTATTTGTTTATTAATTGGTGGATTTTTCATTACTCTATTTTATATAATTGGTACAGATCTTTGGAGTTATACTGAACGTATTTGGGAAGGTGTTTTCTCAATATTAAGTAGTTTAATTATTGCAATTATGGGATTTTCATTATTAAGAATTAATGCAATGAAAAATAAATGGACTGCTAATTTATTAGAAAGTTTTAAATCTCATAATAATAATAATAATAATAATAATAATAATAATACTGAATCAGATCAATTAATTGAATCATTAGAGAATCAAAGTTTAAAGGAAAAATATTTTTTAGTATTTTTACCATTTATAACAACATTAAGAGAAGGTTTAGAAGCAGTTGTTTTCATTGGAGGAATTGGAGTTAATCAACCAATTAGCTCATTTCCATTAGCTATAATTATGGGTTCATTTATTGGATTTTCAATTGGTTATATAATTTATAAAGGTGGTAATAAAATGTCAATTCAATATTTTTTAATTTTATCAACATGTTTCCTTTATTTAGTTGCAGCAGGATTAATTAGTAGAGGTATTTGGTTTTTAGAATTAGAACAATTTGTTCAAAGATGTGGTGGTCAAGATACAAGTGAAAGTGGTTCAGGTCCTGGTAGTTATGATATTAATAATACAATTTGGCATGTTAATTGTTGTAATGGATTAAAGGATGGTGGATGGATGATTTTTAATGCATTATTAGGTTGGAATAATACTGCAACTTATGGATCAATTATTTCATATGTTATATTTTGGTTAATTATTATATTAATACTTAAATGTAAATCATTAATTGAAACTGATGGATATATTAAATATTTACCAATTAAATATCAATTAAAATATGTTAAAAAGAGGGTTAAAATAGCAAAGGTATTAATTGATGAAATAGAAAGTAGTAATAGTAGTATATAATAATAATAATAATAATAAATAGCCTCCTCATAATAATGAATCAAAAACAACAGAACCAGTAAGACAAGTAATCAATTCATCATTATAATTATAAGCTCTAGCAATAACATCATATTTACCAGGTGGTACTTCACCAGGAATTTCCACCTCTTTAGTTAATTCATATTCACCTTTCTTAATTGGACATTTCATATCAACATTTGGTAATTCCTCACATAAATCATAAGTTTGAGAAATTAATTTTATATAACCAAAAGTAACTACAACATCAACATATGCACCATCAATTATATCATCACTTATATAACCTTTTGCTGTAATTGTTAAATTTGTACCTCTCTCAGGTGGATTAGGGGAAATATCTAATTGTTGTAAATCTAGAATTTGATTATATGAAACATCACATTGTTCCAATGGTGAATCTCCAGGTATTGGTTTATTACCAGGGAATAATGATAATGTAATAGCAGATACGTACTGTGCGAGAGGTAATGATACCATTATATATATATTCTATTCTATATAATTTGCCACCCTTAAACAAAACAGTTGATGAAAAGAAACAGAGTGGAAAAAACATGAATTGAAAATGGAAATGGAAATGGAAATAAACCACACCACCCGGAGCACAGACTGGGAAAACAATGACCCGGAGAAAAAATGACTTTGATTCTTTTCTTCAATTGGTGTATAAAAAGGATGGTCTTTTCCCCTGGTTTTCATTGTAACAATTTATATATACACTTTCTTTTTTAAACAAGAACAATTAATATGTCAACTGTAACTAAAATTCATGCAAGATCAATCTATGATTCAAGAGGTAATCCAACTGTTGAAGTTGAATTAACAACTGATAAAGGTATCTTTAGAACAATTGTACCATCAGGTGCATCAACTGGTGTTCATGAAGCTTTAGAATTAAGAGATGGTGATAAATCAAAATGGTTAGGTAAAGGTGTCCTTAAGGCAGTTTCAAATGTTAATGAAATTATTGCACCTGCTGTATTAAAGGCTAATATCCCAGTTACTGAACAATTAAAATTTGATCAATTCCTTATTGATTTAGATGGTACTCCAAATAAGGGTAAATTAGGTGCAAATGCAATTTTAGGTGTTTCAATGGCAATTACAAAAGCAGCTGCAGCTTATGAAAATTTACCACTTTATGCATATATTAGTAAATTATCAGGTTCAAAATCTCCATATGTTTTACCAGTTCCATTTATGAATGTTCTTAATGGTGGTTCACATGCAGGTGGTTCATTAGCATTTCAAGAATTTATGATTGCACCAACTGGTGCATCATCATTTAGTGAAGCTTTAAGAATGGGTTCTGAAGTTTATCATCATTTAAAATCTTTAGCTAAGGCAAAATATGGTCAAAGTGCAGGTAATGTTGGTGATGAAGGTGGTGTTGCACCAGATATTACAACTGCTCAAGAAGCATTAGATTTAATTGTTGAAGCAATTGAAAAGGCAGGTTATACAGGTTTAATTAAAATTGCAATGGATTCAGCTTCAAGTGAATTTTATAAAAATGGTAAATATGATTTAGATTATAAAAATCCAAATTCTGATGGTTCAAAGGCAATTACTGGTCATCAATTAGGTGATTTATATGCTGAATTAATTAAAGATTATCCAATTGTTTCATTAGAAGATCCATTTGCTGAAGATGATTGGGAAACTTGGTCAGGTAATTTTAATAAATTACCTGTTCAAATTGTTGCAGATGATTTAACTGTTACAAATCCATTAAGAATTAAAAAGGCAATTGAAGAAAAAGCAGCTTCAGGTTTATTATTAAAAATTAATCAAATTGGTACTATATCTGAATCAATTCAAGCTGCAAAAGATTCATTTAATGCAGGTTGGGGTGTTATGGTATCTCATAGATCTGGTGAAACTGAAGATACTTTTATTGCAGATTTAACTGTTGGTTTAAGAACTGGTGAATTAAAATCAGGTGCACCTGCAAGAAGTGAAAGAATGGCTAAATATAATCAATTATTAAGAATTGAAGAAGAATTAGGTGATTCTGCAATTTATGCTGGTAAAAATTTCAGAACTGCTTCTCAAATTTAATTAGGTATTATATAACTTATATATTTAATTAAACTCTATTAATGATCTTTCTTTTATACCAATGAATAAAATCAAGTAAATTTGATCTTGTCTTTCTTAAATTTTTTGAATTAATTGAAATTTCTAAATTTTTATAAAATTTAATTTTTTCATTATCACTTATAAGTTCAATTGGTAATGAATTTAAGAAAATATTAATTGAATTTAAATTTTCATTAATTTGTTGATAATAATTATTAATTTTAAAAATTTCAACAATTAATTCAATTGATGAATAAGTTAAATCTTCATTAAATTTTAAAATTGAATAATTTAAAAATTTAATAATTAATTCATTATTATTTTCCTTTAATAAATTAAAAATTTTAAATTTTAAAATATTTGGAATTTCAAAATAAATTGAAATTGGTGGATTCTCTAAACTCCAACTTAATAAATCTGTTAAATAATTTATAATTAAATTAATTAATTCAAATTCATTAAATTTATCAATTAATTCAATTGAAATTTTATAAATAATTTCAACAATTTTAAAATTATTTAAAAATTCAATTGGTTTAAACATTAAAATATCATTTAACATACGATAAAAATCTTCCAATATATCAACATTTAATTCATTAAAATTATTTTCATAAATATTAATTAAATTTTCAATTTGATTTAATGAAAATGTCCAAATATTATTCAATATATCAGGTGTTAATTTAATAAATTCATCTTCATCATCACTACCATCATCACTAAATTCTTTAATTAAAGTACCTGAACACCATAAATAACAACCAAATTTATAATTTTTAAAACCTTCAATTAATAAATTTTCAATATCTGTTAATGATGGTATAATAAATCTTTTAAAATTTTGTATACATTTTCTAATAAATTTAATTATTTTTTCACTAATTTTTGATAATTTACCAAATTTATTGAAAATTTGGAAAATAATTGGGAAAATTTCATTCATTATAAATATTGAAATAATATAATTTGTATCTTTTAATTTAAGAAATTCATGTGGTGGTTTTAAATTATCAATATAAATTGATAAAATATCTAATGAATTACTAATATTAATTAAATTATTTTCATTATCATCTTCTAAAAGTGAATTATTTAATTTTAATATAGTATTTTTCCAAAACATTTGAATTATATTAATACATTGATCACCATTATTAATTAAATTTTCTTTAATAAAATGATTTAAAACATATGATAAACCTTCAGTTATATCTTCTAATGATTTAATATCTAAATGATTTTCAATATTTGAATATAAATTATATAAAGGTTCAAGATAATTAATTAATAAATTATTACAATCCATACAAAAATATTTTAATGCATGACTTGTTGCAATAATTATTTGCATTTTTTCATCTTCATTATAATTATAAGTATTATTATTATTATCTAATTTAAAACCTTCAATAATATAATTTAATTCAATTTGTAAAAAATCAGGATGTTGACTTGTCCAAATTGTATATCTACCTAAAACTAATGTTGCAGCATATCTAATTTTAGGATTTTCAGGTAATTGAATTAAATAATTCATTATTTGAGGTAAAATTTCATTTTCATTTTTATTAATTTCTTTAGCCATTGATCTAATTGCAAATAATAAACATTCAATTTCTTGCCATTTAATATTTTCTTTATTTGAATTTTCAATTAATTGTTTTAATTTTAAAAATGGTATATTAAGTGAATCATATTGTCCAATAACTAAACAACAATCTTTTAAAACATCACCAATTTCATATCTAAAATCTTTAAATTTATCCTCTTCTTCTTTATTATTATTAAATAATATACTTATATTAGTTGAACTTGAAATAATTGGATATTTTAAATGATTAATTAAAATTTCAACCAATTGTTGGAAAATTGGTTTAAAAATTTTTTTTGATTCAATAAATTTATTTAAAATTAACATTGATTTTAATTCATACCAAAATTTAAAAGTATATTTAACAATATCTAAATCATCATTATAATTAGTTAATTTAAGTATAATTTCAATTAAATCTTGGAAAGAATTTGGATCTTTAACAATTAATGTATGCCACATTTCACCAGTAATTGAAAATAATTCAGTAAATCTTTCAATTATCATTGAATCATCCCAATTTTCAATAATTAAAGGTTTAAATAAAATTAATTGTTGATAAATTATATTAATGAAAGGTAAATTATCTTGTAAATTATCAAATACATCAATTTGATTAATAATTGTAATTAAACAATCAATTGAAGTATCAAAAGTTTCATCATTATTAAAACCATTTTTAATTAATAACCAAATTGAATTTTGATCATTATTAAGTATTAAATTAATTGGAATTTCATTAATCCAAGATTTAATACAATGTAAAATTAAAATTTTAATATTATCATTAATATCCTTTGATGAAGCATATTGAGATAATAAGATATAAATATTTTCAGAATTTGAAGTTAATTTATTAAATTGAATATCATATTCATCAGAATTAAGTGGTAATTTAGTTGAATCAGATAATTCTTCAGGTAAAATTCTTAAAAATTCCAAAAGGTTAATTAAATTATTTGATAATTTATTAATAATTTCATTAATTGGATCAATCCAATTAAGATCTTGAATTGTTATATAAGATAAAGCAATTGATAATTGAATAATTAATAATTTATCATTATTATAATTATTTAAAGAATTAAGATAATTTAAAACTGAATTTCTTAATGAAGGTATTGAAGATTCAGGTAATTGACCAAAATCATATTGAGCCTTTGATTTAAGTGTTTGACAAATAAATAATTTTAATTCATTTGAATAATTTTGTTCATTATTATTATTTGGATTTAAAATTGTGAAAATAATATCCCAAGAATTAATTGATCTTTGAAATTCTAATAAGAAATTATTTGCTTCTGATTTAAGTTGAGGAGATGTATTACCATATAAAGTTAATAATGCTTTCTCTAATTCTTTAGTTATTTCCATTACTTTTTAAGGTTATTTTCAAAGAAAGAAGTGAAGTGATGAATTAATGTATTCAACCAAATTGTAAAATTTTACACCCTCAATAATGGCGACATGAAAAAACAACCGTTTTTAAGAGTTAAGTTCTTTTTCTATTATAGGAAAGTATATATACAAAATAAACAAAATAAACATCTAGAACATCTAAATGGCAAAAAGAGTTACAAATACACCACCAATTAATCAAATATTTCAATATTTACAAAATCAAAATAATATAACAATATGGTTATATCAACAAAATAAATTTAAAATTACAGGTATAATTAAAGGATTTGATGAATTTATGAATTTAACAATTGAAAATGCTAAGGAAATAAGTTTAAAAGATCCAACAAAGGAGAGAATATTAGGTATGATTATGATTAAGGGAGATAATATTTCACTTATATCATGTGTATCGTAATGTAAAATGTGACTTGTCATAAAAATGGCTGGTTGGATGGATATTATGGTATATATAGTGAGGATAGTGTCTTTTTTTGTAAGTAGTATATATATATATATATATGTATATATAGATAATGAGATTGATTTGTATAATATATATGATAATAGGAGTACAATGTACTATCAATAAGAATATTAGTCAAGAAGATATTAAGATAAAAGAATTGATTGAAGAAGAAAATAGAATTGATAAAGTATTAGATAATATGATTAATAATGATTGTATGATTAAAGTAATGAATAGATATTATTATAGATATGAAATTGAAGAAAATGGAGAAATTGAAGAAATAATTAATTTACAAGGTAGAGATGTATTAATTAAGATAATTTCAATTGAATTAACTAAATGTTTATTTGAGAATAATAAAAAGGTAATAATAGGAGATAATTGTTATAATAATAATAGAGGAGGATGGGAAATTGAAAAAATAGAAAAATGTATTGAAGATATTAGTTTAAATAATAATATGTGGACAACATTTAATGGATATTTAGTTAATATTGATAATTTAATGAATAATAGGATAAATAAGATTGAAAATTTACAAATAATTGAAGAATATAGGAATATAATTCAATATATGAATAAATATTTACAAGATATTATGATATTGAATAATGAAAGAGATGAAAAGTTGGATGAATTGAATGAATTGATGAATGAATTGATGAATGAAAAGTTAAAAGAAAATAATAAGGAAATTGTCAAAGAAATTGAAATTATTTTCAATGAGGGATTACGTAAGAATAACACATTACGTAAGCAAGAAACAAGAGGGACCTTCTCAATTAGGAAATTTGTGTTAATTTTAATATTTTTAATTTTAATTTGCGGCTTAAATAATTTATTTTTATTTCAATGCGGTAATTTAATTTTAATTAATTTTTTATCAATTTTAAGCGGCTTTTTATTGTGTGGCTATTTATTTTATTGATTTATTTTTAAAGATGCATTCTTTTAAAGATGTTCTTTTAAGATGTTCATTTGTTCTTTTTATTTACTTTACTTTCATTTCACTTCATTTTATCAGCTTCAATCTCTCATATTTTACTCCCTACAATGATCTATTTAAATAATAATAATAATAATACTAATAATAATAATAATAATAATACTAATAATAATAATAATAATAATCAAAATACTATCCCTAATAATCAATATATACCTTATCCATCACCAATACCAACTCCATTAAATTATAATAATAATTATAATAATAATAATTATAATTATAATAATAACTATAACTATAATAATAATAATAACTATTCATATCAATATCCAATTTATTATAAACTACCTATACATCCATTAAATAATATACCAAAATTTATTCCAAGAAATAATACAACTAATTTACCAACTTTTATTACAAGTAAAACATTATATAAAAGAAAGAGAAGGAAATATTGTGAAGTTAAAAGATATTATAAATGTTCATTTAATAATTGTAATAAAAGTTATGGTACATTAAATCATCTTAATTTTCATATTCAATTACAAAATCATGGATCAAAGAGAAATCCTAATGAATTTAAACATTTAAAGAAATTAATTGAATTGGATAAGTTAGATAATAATAATAATAATAAAGATAATAATAAAGATAAGTGAATATTTATATGTACGGTAACATTGATTTTATTTACCCGCTTTTTTTTCTTTTAATTAACGATTTTAATGCGGCTTGGTATTATTTTATTTATATTTTATTATGCGGCTTATACTTACGTAATATACTATTAATACTTACGTAATCATGTATTACGTAATATAATATTCAATTAATTAAGGCTCATCGTATTTATATAAATATAAGATTATATCCCCATTTTTGCCATTTTGCCACCTTGTCACTTTTCTTTTCTTTTCTTTTCTTTTCTTTTCTTTTATATACTTTCTTGACTCTGTATCGTAGATAATAATATCAAAATGGTGTTTATTATTATCTATGGTCAAGTGTTATACGATAGTATATCAACAATATGAAGTACTTTGGGAATTAACCTTTTATAAACTTGAACTTCATTTGGTTTGGTAAGAATATCAGCTAGTTTTAATTCACTAGAAATATGATGAACATCATAATCTCCTCAATAGCAGATCTATTGTCAACAAACATTTGAATTTTATCAGATTTTTCATTATTACCTAAAAATACCGACAATGGTTTAAACCAATCTAATTCATTTATTACCAAGTACATAGCTTACTGTTCAGCTTGGTCAGAACTTGTGCATATCAATGGAGTATATTTTGATAGATTTTCTTATAACGGGTTATTGAGCATAATCTGAATATTGTTGATAATGTAAACCTAAGTTAGAGGTGTTTTAAGTGTAAGATATTAATCTATTAAGAAATCTTACCAAATAATTAACAGCATAAGTTATATCAGGACGAGTCATGATTGACATGTATATCATGTAAATTTAGATGTTGTTACATCTGCTGGTGGTGTTAAATATCTTTATAAATATATATAACTAAAAGGGGTTATACAATTCGAATTACATTTTCAGATGATGAATTTGATGAAAATGGTGAAATAATTGTTGAAGAAGGTAATGATAAAATTGGTGAATTTCTTGATATTAATTATATTAGTGGTACTCAAGGTGCTTATATGGTATTTGCTAATCATATATGTATGGAATGTATCCTGCTGTTACATTTACATGGAGAATCGGGATTTTCTATTTAATATAATGTAAAAAGTTCAAATATTACAACAGAATTAATTTCAGATAGATTAAATAATAATGAATCAAAAACAAGTATGTTACTTATAATATCATTAATAATAATAATAATAATAATAGTTATTTACAATCATTAAATCAATTAATTGAATTATATTATGATTAATAAATTGAAAACAAAATCTATTCAACTTATATCTGAACAAAAAATTATTTCAAATGGTACAAATTCTTTATCATCATCATGTGATTTTACAAATATTTATAAAGAAGATATTGAGAAAATTTCAAAAACTGGTATGTCTGATCAGTTGGTTGTGTTATAATGTTAATTAGAAATTTAGATTTTGAAAGAGGTTTAGTTAATGGTGCTAGAATGATTGTAACAAAAATTAAATATAATAAAAATGGTGCAAATTGGTTAAAATGTAGTATTTTAACAGATGAACATTCAGGTAAAGAAATTGAATGAAAATATTTTTCGAAGATCGGTTTATATTCAGGAATTTGAAATAATCTTTCTAATTTCAAAGTCAATTTTAAAAAACTTCTTCTCATCTCATTCCTATTATTATTATCAACAAATTCAATTGGAACATCAATGGCAACCAAAGCAACAACATATGCATTCATTTCAATCATACATTTAACCAAAAATTGATAAGGAGTTAACGGATTCACATTTTTAATGTCTTCAGCAATCGATAAGAAATATAACGGAAAAATATGTATAAAAGCTTTAACATCAATAGCTTTAACTCTACTCTTGGTCATAAGTGAATCTAAACAAAGGGGTATATCCCTAATCTCTTCAAATAGATGAACTTTTACCAAATATTCATCTAGGTTTTTTTTATGTTGAAGAATTAAATTATGTGATGCTATATCCAGACGTTTAAAAACCATTGAAACAAATATGCTCACCACCCTTTTAGTAATGTAATTCTCATAACTAGTATGCATCAAATCTGGACAAATAATTTTGAAATAATCATTAAGATTAAGTTGTGAAACTAAATATTTTGCCTTTACTCTCCAATCTGTTCTAACATTTCCAGCCAAAGTTTATTCCAAAAATGATTTATACATTTCAGTTGTAACTTTTATATCTTTAAAGTCAAAAAAAGTGTATGTAACATCGTTATTTTCATTGTTAGTATTACCATCATTACCATTATTACTACCTTCTTCTTCAAGTCTGTTAGGACGCATTTCTTTAATCAAAGGTGTAAGAAAAATTTGTTTTTCTGATTTATGAATTGTGCAAAAAGAACATGGATGATTTGATCTAGGAGGTAATGTTTCCAATACATTATTTAATGCCTTCATATCAGCAGACATCGATAATAAATTTATTTTTATAGTAATTTCCTGACCATTTTCAATAAAACTAAAACCTTTTTTTGAAAGAAGATTTAATTCTTGGGAGAGAGCCATGTAAGTAATACCAGTATATCCAGGTGAATCAGTTTTTGTTAATAAAACTTTTGGCATATGAATAAAATTATTTTTAAATCTTAACATTTCTGGCAAAGCCATAAACATGACACAAAAAACTTTGATTCCTTTATAAGTGTTCACTTGAATATTACAATCATCACTCGAAACATGGATGTTAAAAGTAAACTCATTTGGATTGTTACTGCTTACTTCAAAAAACCTACGCATTTTATCAGATTGATAAACAGTACCAATTGCATTAGTATTCCTAGAATATTTCTCTCTCTCATCTTCCATATGTTTTCTGATATCTTTATTTTGGTAAAGCGAATAAAGAACAGGAACGATTGACTGATATTTAAAAGATTCTGCATCACATCTTTTATGAACTTGGTTCCCAAGAGTATGCTCTTGAAAATAAAGATGTTGTGAACAGTGACAAAATTCAATATCCTTACATGTACCTACTTTGTTCCATTCTTTCAAAACTCTTTCATTGAGACGTCTTATTTCTAAATCTTTAGGGTGAATTAAACCAAAAAAATGCATGAATCTCAAAATAATGTTCATAGAAATGTAGTGATGGGAAGACATCCAATAAACAAGAAAAGTACAATCAGTATGAAAGATTCTCTTGAAATTATTTGCCATGAACGCATCAAATTGTTCTGCATTGAAATGTGGTTTTTTGATATTCCCAAGAATTTTCATCTACTGGCTCCTGTTCCATAATATTTGGATCATTTTCTGTTGGAACATCTTGATTATGTCCCCCCTCATCGTCACTACTGTTTCCAAAATAATCAGATTCATTAGAATCACCCATATTATCAGGGATTAAATCAGAAGCATCACTAAAAAAACCGTCATCATCACCACCACCATCATCATCATCACCTTCGTTACCACTATCTTCAAAAGAACTTGAATTGCCAGAGTTAAAGCCATTTGAAGGTAATACATTATTAACCTGAGTATCAACTTGATTATCAATATAAGCATCAAAGATTGGTAATTCATCTACGGGCATTGAAACAGGAGCATCAGAATGAAAATCACGACCGCATTAGCATCGTTGGTAATTGTTAGCTTTTCTTTTATTAACATTTCTAGACCCATATTTATTCTCAAGAGTCTCAATATCATCATTGATATTATTTTGAATAAAATTATCAACATTGGCATTAAATTGAATATCACTAGACCTTTCTTGCCCTGATCTCTCGTTATAGTAATAATTAAAGTTCAAAGTCGTACCTGCTGCAAAACACTTTAACCTTTTTTCACTTAAAGCTTCCCCTTTGTGTTCCTGATAAGATTTGATAATTTTGTAAAGAATATTTTGCACGTTTTTAATAGGTTTCAAAAATTGATGGTACTATTTCCTTCAAAAAAGAGAGAAATAGAGGTGTATCGTCTGTGTAACTCATTAGAGTTGCTATGATTCAACTAGAATATCTAAGTAGTTCAAGAAAAACGTGAAACAACCAAGCCAGATAACTGGTTGGATTCTTTACAAATTTATTGTTAAGATTAGGTAATACAATGTTCAATTCTGATGAATTGAGGATATGCCTCGCTACATGGAAATCTTGGGTTCATGACAAATATTGCTTGGGTGGCAATCGATTAATGTTCGGTGGTCG